>OX940974.1:146839039-146907259 GCA_954871275.1 Leptopterna dolabrata
GCGAATTTATACTGACTGTTTAAGGTGCAGTTGAATTTAAAATTGGGGACACCGAACTAGACTGGGGGCGACACATGAGGTGGTAAGAAGGGAGGAAGGGGTAGAAGGTTGGATGAACGTCGGGTTCACCACTGTGATGAATTTAAATTTATCATCACGGTGGCGTGAAGGAGTAAGTAGAGAAGAGCGAGGGAATTTCACCTAGGCGGCGGTAATCCACCGATGTAGGTGAGAGGAAGGGAGTTCACCTAGGCGGCGGTGATCCACCGATGTAGGTGAGTGGAAGGAATCTCGTCTAGGCGGCGGTGATCCACCGATGTAGGCGAGAGGAAGGAAATTCACCTAGGCGGCGGTGATCCACCGATGTAGGTGAAGGAAGGTGCTTGTCTAGGCGGCGGATATCCACCGATGTAGACAAGGGGAAAAGGTAGGAGGTAGATTCCCAGAGCGGCGGATTCCACCAGGCATCTGGGAGGAGGAAGGTAGGAGAGAGAGAAGAGAGAGCTGGTTAGAGGAAGTGTCGAATGAAGCTAAAGCTCCAGGATCCAGGGTTATATAGGACTTGGAGGCCTCTCCCTCCAGCTCCCTGTTGGGAGCTGGTAGTGGGGCTCCAGGTTGTGTCCCCTGGATTCTGTTGCCTGTCTCCCCACTCAGATGTTTATTAGCGGAAGGTAAGTTTTACATACGAATATTGGTGAGAGCTTTAAGGTTGCTAGTGGAGTGTTCCCGGGAGGGACTCACGACATATACCTATTTTGCACCCATAACACCCCTTGTTACATTCCATCGGGCAACAAGGTTTCGGGACAACATGGACCCAAATGGAGCCTGTGCGCGAAAGAACGGATTTTTTGCACCGAAAACAATGTAGATATGCATGATACGGCGGACGGCTACGGCGTACGGGGGGCGGACATTGCATTTTTGGAATCTATGCACGTTGAAACGTAAAAGAAAAATTTTTGAGGGGGTGTTATACAAATTTTTTGCTGAGCATAGGTGTATTAATCACATAATAATGAACCAATATGGGGTATTCCAGTAAATTCTTTTCGAACAGCTACTTTGCTTGGAGTTGACGAGCATTGAATCAGTTCACCGGGAAAAGTTAAAATAAAACTGAGTAATCGCGAGTTTGGAAAGAGGCGTTTGGCGTGGACATATCTGAGCCTCTTTACTCGGATGGATGCTATTGACACAAAGCATCAGCATCCATGCTGTAAGTAGGAGACAACTTCATCGCTTCATTTAAAAGACACGAAAGAATCAAGTAGAACAGGTATAGGGTAAAATAAAGGGAAAAAAATGCGTTGCTGTAGGGGGCTTCTAGCCGCCAGTGGTTTAAAGTTCATGACGGTACGTTTATTGTCGAATGAAATCTGGGGGGCACCCTCCAGACCCCCGGATTATAACAGTTTAGATCAAGGATCAAAGCAAGGAAACATGGAACATGTTTTTCGAATAGGTACATGATAACAGAGGATATGGAGATTTTTAGAAAAACGTCTGCCATTTCGAGTTGGCAGTATAGCTTCCTCACTTGAATCACATGAACATATAGACTAGTTGGGTAGGTTCGTTATGATACGGGACCATCTGCGATCCAACCCGCGTGTACCCTCAAAATTTCATCTCTCTACGACTATTTTTCGCGTAGTTAGAAGCGTTATAAGGAAACGGTCAACATTTCATGTTAGCGCATGCGGAGAGGGAAATTACAGTAAGATTCCAATGAAGTTCATACGGAACCATCGATGTATTATACTGATCGACCCTCCAAATGTGAACCCATTTGGACGATAATTAAGGTAGTTATGGGCACTCCAAGTATTTCACGTTTGCGCATGCGCAGACTGAACGATTTTCATGATTTTAAAACGGGACCATCTGCGATCCAACCCGCGTATACCCTTCGAATTTCAGCTCTCTACGACTATTTATCGCGTAGTTAGAAGCGTTACAAGGAAATGGTCAACATTTCATGTTCGCGCATGCGTTGATCAAAGTTACATTACCATCCCAATGAAATTGATTTGGAACTACCAAAGTATTATTCCTGACCGACCCTCCAAGTTTGAATTGATTTCAACGATAGTTAGGGTAGTTATGGGTGTTCCAATTATTTCACGTTTGCGCATGCGCAAGTTACGGTACTTTATCAATGATTTTGGTATGGCACCATCTGTGACTCAACCCGCAACTACCCTCGAAATTTCAGCCCACTTCAACCATTATTTCGGGTAGTTATGGGTGTTGCAAGGAATTACCACACACAGACAGACAGAAACGGAACCAAATATGTTCCTCGATGTCTGAAACGGAAAATGGTATTGGAAATTTTCATTTTGGAGGACATGAACTTTTTTACTCAATCACGAATCCAAGGCTTCCCTGCCTTCGGTAGTGAGGAAACAAAAAAACGTCGTGGGATTTCCAAGCCTCGGACCAGCGACCTAACGCAATGTAATGTAATACATGTCGTCAGCTGCTTTCAGCGTTTTTCGGGCAGGTAGAACCCCCTCGGCAGTTTTCGGCGGAGTGGGGTCTCGCCATGCTCTCCTCGGAGTTGGGTGGCAGGAGTGGGGTAGAGGGAGAACTGTGCGGGCGACGGGGAGGGGAGCCGAGTTCACCTGGACCGGACGCGGACGTCTTGCAGCCCTGTTTACTCCCGTAAAAACATGTTCCATGTTAACAAAATGGAAGGAGCAGACAGGACACTGGATGAACTAATTTATTTTCCCGCACTTCGGGATTCCTATTTTCTTTTATTTTGTATTTCCTTCCTCATACGATATGATTATCTTTTCGTACACTTGATGCACCCACGTTGCACACTCTTTTTAACTGGATGCTGCCAAAACACATCTTATTTTTAGACCCACTGGGATCCACATTGGACAGAGGGGATGCGTAAAATGGTCGTATAGTAGGTTATAATGGGTAACATGTGGGTGGATAATTTATGAAACAAGGAGGAATTGCTACACATCATGTGGAATTCCCAAAAAGGTGGGGATGAGAAAGGGGTCACATTTGAAACAAGGAATTTTATGTACCTACAGCGTGCACTTAGGGTATGCAGGGTAGAAAGCGAAGTTTAAAGTAAATAAATAAATAAATAAATATAACTGAGCCCGCCTGATTTCCTGGATCCCCAGCAGAATCGTCAGAAAGAACCCCCCCCCCCCCCTTCAAAATATATATCATAGCTATATATATTTTACCTATGATATATATTGTACGTCTTCGATATAAATTAGTTTCACGAAAAAGGAATGGGACATACTTGATTCGCCTCCTCCCCACCCATCCTAACACCACACTATTTCCACAGTAAGGTTTTTTCTCCCAAAACGTTCTAAGATGAAACTCCAACTTGTTTTCGATGCAGACATTGAATCTGAAATCAACATTGATCACAGATACGGAAGCAATTTTTTTCTTCTTTTTTATTACTATTTTGTGTGTGTGTGTATTTGTTTCTTGGAAACTTGATGAATTCACGAAATTCTTCTTTCAGTCAATATTGGATGGTAACTAGTGAACGACTCATGAGTGCGGATGAAAATAATTATGATACGGCGTACATCCAGCCCAGATATCATTGCTAGGGAACAGCTGATTGAAATGGAAGTATGAAATCGAGTTGGCTGTTTCATGATACTTTTTCATTTGAAGAATTTTGGTTATTTTGGATTTTGTTGTAGGCACTTCTGTAGCTTGTGTTATGCAGGGTGTAGGAGGCTTAAAATAAGAAGATGAATGTCGATTATGATTGACGAGTTTTATTCACGAGACTGTGGCAGACAAGATGGAAGATATATTCACGCATGCTCACTTGATATAAAATCCAGGGATGACTAAATATTATTTATTAAAATAATCGCCTGACATAAAATAAATTATTCTCCCATATTCTTAATTTAATTAATCTGCTTTGTGATTTTAATTTACTAAAATTAATAATATAATATAACAACCTTCTTTTTTTTTTTAATAATTACAAATCCTTTTTTTTAACATAATGAAAACTTTTGACATTCCACATTCATGTCATACTCATAATAATATGCATAATAAATTCTCATCCTGCTTTGGAACCATCAGCATTTAGGCGGTATAATTTTACGACCACTTCTAGTCGTGCAATGCGGGCTTTCAGATGATTTAGATAAATCAGTATCATTCTGCTTAGAGGGTTTAGGAACGTTGTTGCTTGAATGAATATTACTGTGCTGGTTGTTATTGTTTTTAACTTAATTCAAAATAAATTTTCGATTTTCGATCGATTTTCGATTAATAATATAATATAACAGCTTGAACAAGTTTGGTTCAATTAATGATATAATTCTTGAATCCACCACATATTTATAAAACTGTAATTGCTCGGCTGGCTCCAGTACTCGATTTAGGGCTTTCCTGGGAAAAGCACGAGGGTAGGTATTGCCCGCAGAAAACAGTGATCCACGCAGAAGGGGCATCTATATACAGGTGAATAATTAACCGTGTGTAATGATTTGCAGCGTTTTCATTATTACAGCTTATCTTCCCCAGTAGAGCCGAACAAATTCTCTTCCAGATTCCTACAGATGGGAATATTTCCGATCGTGAAGAAAGTGAGGAGGAAGAAGTAGCTGAAGAGGAACTCAGCAAGCAGAAATTACTTTTATGAGGCTCACTCATAGAGTCATTTTGTTGGTTGAATTCCTGTTTGTTGAAACTATTTTTTGATAATTTTTAAAAAATTTGAAATTTAATGAAATGTTTGCAAAAAACGAAATTCTAGCCATCTATAACGTACTTACCTATGATAAAGCATCGTATCTTGGCAGCCATGCACCATTCTATAAAATCTACCTTATAAAAAAATTAACAACGACGAAGTGTATAACTTCAAATACCTACTCTTTATTTGAGCCCTAATTAACGACGAAAAAAGTTTTGCCCGCGATTTCAATTCTTATTTATGTAAGGATTGAAAACCGGCTAAAATTTACGACATTTCTGAAAACCCCGTCTCGACGGAAGAGGCACACAAAAGTTACATTCCGGTTGGAATTCAGTTTAGCAGATGATCGTGATGAGCCTAATTTGCTTTATGTATTTATGGAAACGTAACATGATCCTCTTTGTCAAGCTGTGCCTTTCGTGACTCACACAGTATATTATCTGAGAAAATCTGGATGAGGGGTCGCCACGTGAACACTGATTGAGTGAAGCTCACTAGCACGCTCGTAGTGACGGCAGTTCGGAATTTACGACGTAGGGGGCACCATCCTGTCAATCAAAGTCCATTAGTTGATTGAAAGTGGGTAATACTCCCATCCCACACACCTTCGTATTTCCGAAATAGAGCTTATCGCTTATCACCAGGAGCACTCCCAACCTCTGGATAATAACAGAATGGTACAATGGTGGGAGGAGGAGGACCGTTTACTGACAATACTTTTGAAGCTTTTGAACTACAACTTATGTGCTAGCTACTGTTCACCATCACACTGTTATAGACACCTGCTTAGTGACTTGGACAACATACGGTTGTTGTCATCGTTAGGGTGAACCGGTGGTGGGAGGGGGGGTGACCACAATTTTTCGAAGTTTCAACTTTGATGCTTCATCACTGATCAGCGCCTGATCTTATCGACTCGGAGTGGTTCTCAGTGTATAGAAAATTGTATCTAGTTTTCAAAAATGGGGCTCCATGTAACATTACGAATGACGGAAGTATTTTTAAAATTGAGAAATCCGAAAAAAAAGTCCGATGCGGCATTCTTTGAAACCCCCTTACTGCGGCAGTTGTTGACCCCCCCCCCCCCCCCACCATTATCAGTTATCACTGACAACCATTTTACCAACGAATGCTATAATCGCGTCTTTAGGACGTCCCTCAGCAGTAAGAGACGTCGTTATGTATTTGATCTGGTCAGAAGAGTCATCACTCAGCCGAGAATGAAAAGAACAACATTCAAACCCATCCTGAAACCAAATCCGTGAAAAAAAAAGTGATAGGCGTGTGCGCGCTTGTACGCGCGCGCGCGTTCGCGTGTGTGTAACAAAATATTGTGTACCCAGGCCGCAATTCTCAACCGATTTGCATGGTTGTTTTTTTATTCGATGCAGAAACTGTCTAGTTGTGCTCTACAACGCCGGAATTTCGAAATTCAGTTCTAGAAGGGGGTTAATGCGGGAAAAACGTGGTTTTTCAGCTAAATCTTATGTGCGCTGCCCAGGGCTTAAGGGTAAATGTCACGGGTTTAGTTCCAAGAACCGCCACCACGTTGTGCTTCAAAATGAGCCAATCCAATATTCGATTTATCTCTTGAATGGGTCAACCGATTTTCAATCTGTAAAGTCTTCTATAATCGTTATGAGCAACCTCAAGTGGCGACATTAAGTTTTGAATAAAAAAATTAAAAAAATTCATGGAGCTTTCGACATTATTTTACTTAATTTCAACTTAAAAAAAAGCAACTAGTACTCTTATAGGAAAAAAAATCGAAGAATCAAAATCCGTTTTCAGATTGAAGATCGGATCATTAGCTCGAAAGGCATCTGGGAAAATCACTATAACAATGGGGCCTATTGTTAGCCCACCTTGCAACGTTGCCTTCCCTTTCCTGTTGATTTGAGCTAGCAGGAGGCTTTCCTTCTACATCTATTTCTTCAACTACAAGATTTGCTTGGTAGAATAGTTGGCTGCTGGATCAAATCGGGGTACAGCGAAATTTTGGCTGAATCCTGTCAGGGTATCAAGGTTGGTTTTTAGCGTCTGATTGGTATCTACTTTTCTTGTATGGTTTCATCACTAAATTACTATATTCTAAGCTTTGCCACTGTAATTTCCATAATAAGTCATTGCAGCGTTCTCATAATCTACCAAACCGTATGAAGTAAATAAAATCGCCACAAAATGAAGGAAGATCGATAAAAGCTTCAGGCAAAATTGTACTCCATAATATATTATGCTGTCAGGTTGAAGATTCACAACTGACGCCTATGGAAATATCAATGACAACGACTGACGAAAACAAATATCTCGAACGTGTACGAGAGGTGCAATCGCGCATAATTAGAAATCCGCCAGTCTAGTCGAAGATTTGAAGATAGATTTAACTAATGGGCCAAATCACATTTTTGGAATAATATACAATGTAAAGAGTATTACTGTTCAAACCCCCGAAACGGGAAGACGTTTGATGAGGTAAATGTTATTTTACTTTCTAAAATACGAGTGGCACTTGCCCCTGTAGGTAGTGGAAAAGTCACTATTAGTCAAAAATGACACTAGTAACTTGGCAGAAAGTTGTATGGCATTAGTGGCCAAAAGTTTACTGGGGGGTAAACAAATCAACCACTTTCTCCACTGATTCGCGTGGTTCTTTTTTTTTTTGACGCAGAAATCTGTCTAGCTGTACCCTACGATCGCTGGAATTCCGGAATTTATTTCTAGAGGAGGAAAGGGAAGGTCAATGCCAAAAAAGTGGGTTTCGACAAAATCTTGCGTGCGCTGTTCAGCCAGGGCTTAGTTCGCAACCGATTTACGTTTTTTTTTTTTTTTTTTTCTCGACGCAGAATTCAGTCTAGTAGTTTGTTGTGCACTACATCGCCAGAATTTCGACCATTTTTGGTGCCACTATAACGCCCGGGAGTGGTGTCATGGCGGCATGACATGCTGAACAAAGTGAATTCCGGGGCCCTAGGTATTTAATGAACAAACAAAAAAAGATGCAAAACACGTGTTAAGAATTCATGAGTTCAGCTTTGGTGCCACCATGACGCCAGGAACATGCTAAAAACGTATTTTGGGATCCTAGGGCTTTAAATTTACATGGTATGATACCAAACACGTAGGTGTTTACTCAATCGATTTTCGAACCGTATAACCTTCATCATAACCAGGTTGCCAGGAAGTGGCGCCGTGCTGCTAGTAACTCCATTTGTCAGTAAATACGTATTTGGTATCGTTCTTCGTGAATTTATGAGTCCTGAATCCATTTCGATTTTTTTGGCATCGTGAATATTCGAATCGATTTCTTATGAAGTAGCCAAAGAACTAGGTGGTGAACGCTTCTTTATCGGTATAGAGTGAGTAATGAACAATCATCACACATCATAAGTGAGAAAACATAAGGAACAACGACTGCAGCAAATGTGAGCTGGAATATCTCCCCCCCCCCCCCCCCCCAACCGTCAACCACCGCAAAATGGCATGATCATGTGTAGTAGATGTTGCCCCCCCCCCCCCCCCCCAGTTTTTCGTTTCCCACAAGCATTTTTTCGCCGAAAAACGGGTGTTTGTGACGTGGAACCTCGGCAGGAATATGATGAAACCCAAATAAAAATTTTATTTGAGCGAAAAAGTGTAATATAAAAACGGAGGAGAGGTCAACTTACTTTTGAGGTTTTTATGTTGTATGCAAGGCCCACCAAACAGATTTTTGAATATCACCATAAAAGTGGAAGCTTGTTGTAACCCGACACAAGCCCCAACTGTGTGACGTCTGCAATGATGGAATATAACAAGGAGACCACCAGTTGGTGCCAAAAATCCAGCTTATACACAAATATTTCTTAAAACGCTGCAAATTAGTACACAAAGGTTTGTTATTTACATGTACAGATGCCTCTTCTGTACTGGAGCCGGCCGCGGAAAAGAAGTTTCCTACAAATGCGTTGGATTCAATAATTCAATAATTAATTATTTGTAGTTATTCGTGAATCATAAGGCAAATAATAAACCGTTGTGTAATAATTTACCTGTATTCGTGCCCCTTCTACGTAGACAGTATAATGAACCGTTGTGCAAAATTCACTTCAACGGTTGTTCAAGTTGCAAAATACCTATCAACAAAATCCAGCCTCTTCTACATAGATGGTATAACGAACCGTTGTTAATAATTTACCTTTGTGTAATGATTTACCATTGTGTAATAATTTATCCATCAATAATACTTCAACGTTTGTTCAAGTAGCAAAAGTACCTATCAACTAAATCCAAAAGATCCATCATTTTTCAAATGAAATAATATCACAGAACAACCAACTCGACTTCATACTCCGTGATTATAATCAGGTGCTTCCTAGCGATGATATCTGGGCCGGATGTATACCATTTGATTCACGATCGTGTTGACGAAGATTATCGGTGCAAACGAACGGCTGGTCGTGCAATGCTTCGTGTGGTCTCAACAAATTCTTTAGTTCAAGATCAATTTAAAAACTTTTTTTTAAACCATACCCTTCTATTGAAAGTTTTCAAGCTACAGCGTTCTGAAAATTTCAACCCCTATTTTGAACCCCTTAGAGATGACTGACAGTAGCGCCGAGCTTCGACGACCAACTAGACCCCGAACGGTAGCTGTAAACCAAATTTCAACAATTTTGGTTCATGGTAACTAAGAAAAGTGCTTAGTACGGCGGACGGACAGAAATTTTTTTATTGCATTTTTGGATTCTAAATACCTTGGAACATAAACCATCAAATTTTGAAGGGAGGTTAATTTTTTTTTTTTTTTCATGCTCGATTCCAAAGGTTCATTATTGAAAATAATAAACCAAAACTGAAAGGGGTCAGCAACCCCCACGTTTACTCTAAATCAGAGGTTTTCCCGATCAATGGAGTCAAAATATGTAATCGTTTATTTCATTTTATTTATCTATAATTATAGGTAGTAATTCATATTAGTATGCTTTCTATATTTATGATTTAATGGTGGAAGGAAACTATTTAGCAGTATGCAACATAGTCACACGCAAAATTGAATACAACTTGAACCATGAAAACTGTCACGTGAGTAATGATAAGGTAATATTTCAGTCTGGTAGAGGGGCAGTAGGAATGTAATCTCATTAACCCTGTGTTCAGACTTATGTGCTCTGAATGCAATGAGAATATGTTTGATCATCACTAGAAACTGAGTCAATGATTGAGGAAACGGTGGGAGATTTAGTATCACAGCCTTGTTCTGTGTGGAGATCCATCAGTGGGTGTTTCGCCATATTGAACGACAGTAATAATCCACTAACTAAGGTTAAATTATCTACATTGCTGCACCACTCCTTTATCATGAGCGATGCGGTTGGAGCCAAGCGAGCAATTATAGATAGTAAATGCCATTGAAATATTCTCAATCCGGATGATGTTGCAGGCAGCCTTGGCTTTCTCTCAGGTTACATGCACGGATGAACAGGAAATACCCCATTCTAAGTCTCTGCAATATTATTTTCTTTGATTTCCTCCTTCTGCCCCACACGCCAATCGACGTGAGCTCCTGTGTTCGCTTGGTCTCAAACTCATCTTCTCGTCATTCAAGAACCTTTACTTACCTACGTATTACAAAATATTCACCTACCCATTCCGCATTTTGTTTTATTGTATTTTTTTTTTGACAGGGGTTGGTCTTGTGATATTTGATTTGACAGGGGTTGGTTGGTCTTGTGGTATTTGAATATTGGGATTTCAAAAATTGGAGTGTTAGCTGAAGCTTAACGGTAGGTACCTACCTAAATACTAAAGAAAATACCATTTCGTGTGACATTAAAGCTCAGTTGATGAGAAATATTTTAATATCTACACTGGAATTGGATATCTCTCTTCGGAGTTCTACACTGGAGTTTTGGATATATGTCTTCGAATTTCTGCACTAAATTACATGGTACGGGTCCCCCTGTCTCTCCTTCCTTTGGTATCTAGTTTAACCCATAAGAAATTTTAAGGCAATGAGCTTTCAATTCCCGCACATAGCCTTGAAAATGATTGTTTTCACCAGTCATCTTTAATTGATGTCTCCATCATCTTTAATTGATGCTCCTTCGAGTTGAGATTGGATAGAGCTCGAAACTTGTATATGATCCAAAACCCGTTCTCCTGGGGACTCCGAAGGGACTTGGAATTGTAATTGACAAATGGCTCACCGTGAGTTATGAGTTGGTCCATCCCATGACTCCACTGCTCCCCATACTTGTTGTGGCCGATTCCGAGCTAATGGTTATTGAATTTAGTTCCGACCAACTCCCCGGTTATAGTAGCCAAGAGTCTGATGGCTTCCTTCAGATTGCGCGGCAAAGTTTCAAAAAAAAAAAAAAAGTTACGGGACCTCTGATTCCGGTATACAACCCTCCTCCTCCTCCTCCCTAGAAAGGTGTGGTCTGTGGTTCTCTGTGTGGAATCATCGGAACAAACAGAAAAGGTATCAATCAAAGCGGGTGACTTATAGGATATTTATACATCGAAATGACCCACCTCTAAGTAAAGACCCCCCCCCCCCCCCCCCAGAAACTTTTCTGTATGCTACCACAACCTGTCCAGTGACCTAACATTGAAGGTGAGTTGTAGACGTTTTTAAAAACCATACGCCCGTCTGTATTCATTCATCATTTTATTTGCCATTTTATTGCATTTTGACGAAGAGAACTTGATTATTGCTCAGAAGGAACACTGAACAGAGTAAAAAGTTCAATTTTTGAGAAGGTTGGTTGGTCTCCCTCCGTTCACTACGGTAATCACTGATGATTTAAGATTCACAGCTCTGATTGATCTTGGAACAAACATTCGTTGTGTGGCAGTAAACACAACTGGCGCTACGACTGAGTTGTCATGGAAACCAGAGGTATCTGAGAGCTTGCACATCATGAACTCGACGGCAGCCCTAGGCCGGCTCTGTGCCAACTATTTGTACAGTGGATCTCGCTCTGAATGGGCGAGTCGACGATACGTGCAACCCTTCATTATGTTGTGATTTCGAACAGACCATTACCGTTCACCTATACCTCTTATTTATGGCTGTAATTATGGTGTTCTGGTCATTAGTTTTCGGTTCCATTTTGGTTTATCTTTTATGCCATGTTTATCGCGTATGCAGCTTATGGTTGTATGAACCGGCGGGCGAAAGTATGCGGTTTATCTTTCCACTCGTAACTCGATAATATTGACCACCTTACGAGTATACTACACCATACTCTGTAGTTTCTGAATGCCAATAAAAAATATGAAATGAAACATACTCATGTTGTGTAATCACCTGGAATAATAGTAGCAGAACGTGATATGAGAAACCTTGTCTTCAGGTCGCTCACGGATAAATATGTTTCATTGTTGGGGCTATACGGGTAAGGAAAGTAGTGTGACCAGAGATGTTTTTTCATACCTACTCGAATATTTTTAGATTTAGGCCAAAGTTATTACACGCAGTCGTGGATAGTTTCAAAATGTTGAAGGTAATTCGTATATCAAGGAGGATCCCCTCCTCTTCTTCCTATTGTATTAGGTACCTATATCACTGGATTCGTGGTATTTCGCACTGAGAGATTCGATCAGTGTGAAGAATGCTATAATCTCCTAGTAAACAATGAAGAATACACTTCACGCACTTCACTGATTTTGTTTCGAGAGGTAAATTAAAAAGAGCTTCGCCAGATATGTTCAAAATCACTAAACTTCTCTACGCCATGTTGCGGTTGACGAAGCCATATGCTAAAAATTGCAATTAATGCGTGCAGTTATTTCAAAAACACAGTTTTCAGGGGTTAAGTTTCAAATTATGTTTGTGAGGAAAACAGTCAACTGTTAGTATTTGTCAGTCTTTCCTAAATGTAGTTTGCCGTAAAATGGCGAAAGAAAAAACAGGACAGATGCTTTCTGTTCAAACTAGGGCTCTGTCAAAAGCTTAATAAATTAATTATATTTAGTAACATCTGATTTGCATTCAAGACACCCATATTTGTATATCTTCTGGTTTGCTCGCTTTTGTTCACCTTATTAGGTTTTTGTAATTCTGTAGATTGATTAGCTTAGCGCTCAATCCAGTGCTAAATCCACGCACAATGATATTAAAATTCACTTCGTTAGAGTCGTTTTGGAAGGAGGCGACATCAAGCTGCAATAACTGAGCACAGAACTCTCATGACAGCAGACGTGCTAGCAAAAGCTCTCCCGAAACCCCATCATCAAAATCATCTCAAGATGGTGGGTTTCTGCTGCGAGTCGATGTGAGGGGGCGTATTGAAAGTTCAGTCTTGATTGTGATTTCACAAAATACAATTCATAAAAAGTTCACCTTTGCAGTTACCATATGACAAGACAACCTACTTATGTTTCATATTATACAATGTTCATGTGCCTAATAATTCTTTTTTATTTTTAATATGGTGTTTTACACCCACTGATCCCTAATCCATTTTTATGCATTGCGGATAAAAACAATCCGTAGATGTCAAATTAGTTAAATATTTGAAATAATTCATGGAATAAGCTAATTATAAAGGATGAACGTCAGACCTACGAGTATTAACTAACGCTAACTACTGGGGGAAATTAGTTGCTCAGGAGGGATTAAAAGCCTATCCAGTCTGTACAAATATACTCCAGAATTCCCACGAATTAAAGACCGGAAGTCCTGCAACGTAAGCGCCAAAGCGTCGAAGGGTTTTCTTTATTAGCTGGCGAGCTGCTGACTCGTCGAAGTGGGGGAAGGGCCGCTGCTAGACGGACCGCGTTTCCAACGCTGAGGGCGATCTAGTGCATAGGTGGTGTCCCAGGCGAACTGTATAGGGTAAACCTGGGGGCCAATTCACTAAAAGAGACAGTGAAAATAGATTATCTAATTTGAAAATCTCCTGGGAGAGATAGTCTCCCCCGGGAGACAGTGTCTCTCAGTTTCGTCTGTTTTCTGAATAGCTCTCAACCCGTACCTACTTGGACGTTTTTACTCATGAATCGATAACATGTATATATTTTTAATGAACAATCGACTTACCTATACATCAAAATGACCGATATGGTAGCCGATGAACGAAGGATGATACAAGATCACTAACAAACGAACGAGAAATGAGAAAGGGACTCTTTCTTTCGAGAAAAGACACCTAATTAGGTGTCTCTCTGGAAGAGATCGAAAATGCCAAGATGGCCGCCATCTCTCTCTTTTAGAAATTACTGAATAACCCTGGCATGGATATTATAAATATCTATTTTGCCAAAAGAGAGAGTCGGACCTGAAAGAGATGTCTCTTTGGCTTAGTGAATAGGTGAATAGGTGAATAGGTGTAGGGTTGCTATAGAGTCGCGAGTCCATTGATTATTCTATAAAAATACTAGGTACTCCGCGTTTCAGGGATGTCTATCATCAAAGTTGTACTTTTATACATTTTTGTCCAAGTCTGAGAATGGATTCAGAATGCTTCGCAATTGTCAAGGAATCGAAAAATGTTTAAAAGTTTAAGACTCACTGGAATACCGTATTTTCTCCGAAAATGCTGTAAAAAAGAAAGGATGAGAATGGAACGTAATAAACCTCTTTGCATCCTCTGTGTTCCGACGTGACAAACCTTATTTATCCCACACATCTAATTACTGTTTACGTATGCAACGTAGCAACAAAACACAACAATGTTCACCACAATGTAACAATATTCCACGTGTACTTTGTTTTAGCAAATTTTCAAAGAAAATGAAGCTATAATAGCTTCATTGCAATGGGTCCAAAATTTTCAGATAAAGTTTTGAACATTTTTATAGGCAAATCCGTTTCAGAGCATCCTGAATTTCATCCCGAGTTAAAAAAAAAAAAAATTATATAATATTATATACCTATCCGACCTTGGGTACATTATTAAAATTCCAAATTTCGCCAAAATGTTCTTATTGCAAACCAAAGGATGAGTTCAGAGATGGGAAATTTTAAAAATTCTAAGAGGTTCGAATTTGAGATATTAGGGGGGTCAAAAATCGGTAAAACGTCTAAAATAGCGAACAACTGATATAAAATCACTGAATGTGGGATGGAAGGGTGAGTAAAGACAGGAAAATACCGTTTCAGTTGTTTTTCTTACAGATTAGGGGTCAAATTTGGATTTTTGGGGTCAAAAATTGGTTTCAAGGGCTAAAATCAATATTAATTCACCTGACGTGTTGTGGGATGGTGATTCACGAAAGGAAGAGAGATTATTTCGATGATAGAATTATTTTCCTCAAAAAAAAATAATGGGTCAAATTTGACTTTATAATGGTCAAAAAAGTGGTATGGTTTCTCGCTATATCATATTTTTACACGGTAACACGAATATTTCTTTGAGAATCACTCTTATAGCCATGCTGCATGAGTGGAACTTTTTTGTTTGTTTTGTAATGATTCCACCGCGTGATCTCTACTAGTGACCAAAAATTTACCTATAATTTTAATGTCATTCAATCCTACCTATAATGTTAATGTTAATTTACCTATAATTTAATGTGCATCTTCTTGCGTTCGTGGAATATTCCCGTAGTTTCAATCGAATCAGTCAACTGGATATGCCGGAGGAGCCCTCAGGAATATTTTGATAATTCAGTTATTCTATTCAACATTATTGACGAGACCAGTGAAATGCAAACTTTTGATGATTTCGGCTAACCGGCCGACAATTAAAAGGGGGAAGTGTGGTTTCAGATGCTAACCACCCGGCCAGTTACTGAAGAATCTCTCTTATTAGGATTCGGTTAGGATTTGGTTAGGATTCTGTTAGCCGGCCATATTATATTATATACAGTTTCGAGTACATCGTCTCTTGGTGGCGCTAGTCAACTGATAATTAAGGTCACATGGAGGAAACGAGTTGAAATTTTCGAAATATGCGTGGGTTAGCCCCTTGATGGTCTTGTGAGTTATAATCGTGATTGTTCAAAAGCACTCGCCACACTAGTTTCTCACTACATCATCGCACCCTTCGACCTTGGATGCGATGTTGTAGTGCGAAACTATTTTGGAAATAGTATGGTGCCTGCTAGTGAACAATCACCGTTATAACTCTGCGTAAATATATATGTGAAAAAATAGTTTTAACAAAATACAAAACATACATCAAACAAAGCGGTGTAAAACTGTGAAAATAAATAATAATTTTTATGCTGAACAGAGTACATAATTTACTCAAAGCCAATACAGCAAATTGTCCAAATCGGTGCCGAATTTAAACTAGAGTGTGTTGTAAAACCAAGGGTACCGGTCCAATATGCTATCTGCCGATGGCCCACTGGTCCAATATGCTGTGTTATCTACCATGAAAAGTATATTATTACTAGCATGACCGCTCGCTTCGCTCGCTATCCGAGATTCGCTGTACGCAGTATCGTACTTAATTCCGACGTTGCACAACTTGGGAGCCTACTGGATATTCGTGCCAAATTTGGTCGATATCCGTCGAGCCATTCAGGAGTTGACCATGGTCGACCATATTTCCGCTATGGTCAGGGAATTAAAAATGCGCCTACGTTCAACTTGGGAGGCTACCGGATATTGGTGACAAATTTGGTCGATATCCGTTGAGCAATTCGGGATTCGACCATGGAGGGGCCCATGGATGCGCTATGGTCGACCGCGGGGGTAGTCCGAAGGGTCGATCGTAGATAGAATTTCACGTAGATTACGAATACGCGATAAAAAATAGGGGTTACCATTTCAATTAACGAAGTTGACCATGGTCGACCATAGTTCCGCTATGGTCAGGGAATTAAAAATGCGACGTTGCACAACTTAGGAGCCTACTGGATATTCGTGCCAAATTTGGTCGATATCCGTTGAGCAATTCGGGATTCGACCATGGAGGGGCCCATGGATGCGCTATGGTCGACCGCGGGGGTAGTCCGAAGGGTCGATCGTAGATAGAATTTCACGTAGATTACGAATACGCGATAAAAAATAGGGGTTACCATTTCAATTAACGAAGTTGACCATGGTCGACCATAGTTCCGCTATGGTCAGGGAATTAAAAATGCGACGTTGCACAACTTGGGAGCCTACTGGATATTCGTGCCAAATTTGGTCGATATCCGTCGAGCCGTTAGGCCGTGGGAAGAAAGACAGACAGACAGACAGAGATTCGTTTTTATAGTATTATAGAGATAGACATTGTTATACGTGTATTTATATTCTTAGGCTTACCTTAATATTTTTTACTCCAAAATTAAGCTTGTCAGCAGTTCGTGTCCTTATTGCTTGAGCGTTGTTTGCTTCATGCCCTCAAAAAATGAAGCAAAAGGGTCGTCAAGAGTGGATTGAGCGCCACTAGTCCTCCATTAGTTTGCGATTGAGCAGGGTAACCCTCCGTTCCACTTGATGCAGTACCGAACTTTCACTATACGCCACAAGCACTCGATGGTCTGAGTTTCGGGCCGGTGAAATTCTCTATTCGCTATTGCACTTCCCGTTTGCACCTTCAAAGTAAAAAAATTATTACATTTTCGAAGTGAATAAAAGCTTTGACGTCGATTCTTTTGGCATCGTAGGTACACAGTTTTGATAGCATTCCCCGCACTGTCTCGTTTCCGACTAGATTTCCTGTATACTTTCAATTCACTCCCACTCTCTTCACCGTCTTTCATTTTATTGCAGAATCTTTGGTTGTCCGGCAACACACCTTTCTCCTTCAAAAACTTAATGTTTGTTGTTTGTATATAGAGATGCCCCAAACTCATTCTGTACACACGGTAATATCACAGCAAAATATATCACAGACGGTTGTTATGGATTTTATATAATGGAACTGAACAGACCACGTTCAATCGTCGATCACGCACCGCCGGTTGACATGGCATCGTAGCCCTACCCTTGCATTAGAATAAAAGTCACCGATGAGCCTCATTGTTCATTACTTTGTTTACATAGGGCAAAAGTACAACTCGTAGAGAACGAGACAACTCGGTAGATAGCACATTAGACCAAGGAATACAGCGGCGTAGGTGCTGGCTTCGTCAGGTAGGCATCGGCTTACCGGTAGATAGCATATCCGGTACCACCGGTACCAAACCAGGGGATACAATGTCAAGGCTTTGCGGGGGATTTTTAGTTAAAGTTTGGCGCCGACTTCAAAACTTTTGTCGTATTGGCTTTGAATAAATTATGTGCTTTTAACAGCATAAAAATTATTCTTCACTTTTTAGTTTTATACTGTGTTTTTTTAAGTCGTTTTTTGTTAAATACAGTTTTTTTTGCTTTTTAGTGCGATATTTTTGGTAATATACCTCATGCTATCAAGTACTGATACCATCTTTACCGGGTCATCTACAGTGTTTGGCACAGTTTTCTGTCATCAAATCGTGCGATGTCTGTGAAAGTGCTAGAAATCGAAGAGTATAACTGGCCTAGCACAGGCCCAGTACTACTTTTTGATTTAATTTTTTTTTTTTTTTTTTACTTGGAACACTAGTATGGGACCACCGGGGGATGATCCTCCTTGATTCGAAAAGAAGATTAATCGAAATAGGTCTAGCAGTTTCGGAATAATCACTGGACCAACAGTCGAATTGAGAACCTCCTCCTTTTTCTGAAGTCGGTTAATAAATAAATAGATAGTTACTTGTGCAATTACAGTTACGTAACTAGTTGTTATAGTAAAATAAACGCTTTGGGACAAAAAATGTCTACTTGGGCGTTTCGATCTGCGCATGCGCAAACTTCATCTCTCAAGTGAAAATTTAACGTTTTGCGGATACCTTGCCTGATTTCACCCGAGTTTGATTTGGGGTAAGGGAATGAGGTTAAATGTACAGATTTTAAGACTTGCCCTTGTCTTGAAGGAATGGACTTAACGATCCAAGGAATCATCCTTCCGTCTTAGCAGACCTTTTACACTTCACGGTGAGTAAGCGTCGTGATAAAACTACCCTATAACGTGGTGGGTTGATTCATTGGTACCTAACTAGAGTTTTCAGAATTACAAATCTGGAAAATTATGTAATTATATGTACTTACAGAAGAAATTAATGAGCACAGTCTTGCTGGATATTATACGAGAACTTCAATTTTTAGTATGTGGTTCAGTAATGATTACAATTCTGACACAATTCGGCCTTAATGCCCGCTCTGCCATTTCGGCAAAAGATACATGGAAGAGATAAAATCAATCTTCTGTAGAAGAATATAATTATTAAAAGTGCATGAGCACAGTGTGTCATATATAATGTACTCACATTCTATGCATAGTTTGGAATCTGTGTATATGGGTATCTGATCAAGACACCGCACATTTCTCAACTTCCCTTGTGAAAGTTGGATGGTCCAACTTAGACATCCCTTGACAGCACCTGTACTCTCTCTTGATCCGCTAAGTAACTCGTCATCACCAAACCATGCATTAGCAACTAATGATATTTCGAGATCCCATACATCTGAATGTACTCCTTATCGATTTGAGCAGCGGATTGAACTGCGTATCTCTTTAAATTGCAATTTGAAAACCCGTTTCAAATAATATTTCTACAATCAGACCGTCTGTAGTTCCAATCAAGAGCTAGAATTGAATAATTGTTAGGCAAATCAAATCTGATTTTCCCAATTTTTTTCAAGAAATCACGATAGTTTTCGCAAAATGTTGACAATTTTTTTCTTTTTGTGTAGGTTAAGGCAAATCTTTCCGTTTTCAGTTCCATGAATGGACACCAAGTTATGCTCAAAATTAGCAAAAGCGGTTTCCCCTCACACACGAGTGCTTTAATGACTGGAAAACGGGAAAATAAAGTACCGACTGTTTCAGAAGATTCGGCTGGAAACAAGGGGCAAGTTAAGATAAGAGAGTTACTTTCACGAGAGGAGTGAAGATGACAATAATTCAATACCCCGGGAGTACCGGAGCCACGAAAACCAATGTGGTACTGAGACAGCAGAATTCCCTAACAAGCCGCCTCAATCTTCGTAATAGTCAGATACAGGAAGGAAGAATAATAAGTGTATTAATCAAATAATCAAATAAAGCTAGGAAGAAAAATGAAAATGCAACAACAGCTTGACGACGAGTTGTCGACGACGATCTTGACCGCGTGAAGAAGACTGCTGGTACTTATAACAATAGCAAAATTGCGAGTAAATTTGCCGATAATACCACAGCGAAAATCACTAGACTTGATGAGGAAATCCCCACCAGACTGTTATTATCAGAAAGAAAATATTGCTGTGATTTTACAAGCAATTTCTTCGAGTAGGTAAGCTGGTTCGCCACGGGAGTCATGATGGTTTTCCCCTAGAAACCGCACAGGTACATTTTAGATCCACGGATAACAAATATTCTGAGGTTTTCTTCTAGTCGCTTGTTTTATTGAGAAATTATCGTTTGAGTTTCTGTCAGATGTGACGGTATATGGGAATCCCGTCCATCTTGGATGCTGGCTCTTCCCGATCTTTTTGACACGCGGCTGAAGGGGCGGTTGATTCGCGGAAACGAATCATCAACTCCTGGAGGCATCGCGTTATAATCTAACCAATTGTCTCCGGGGGCAGCTGTCACACTGCCTTCCCTATCTTTCTAGAGGATGGAGAGGGGGAAACTACGCTGTATGGGCGGCGTAGTTAAACCCCTCATCCATTACATGGTAGCAGAGCGTGGTTGGTGGGTATGTGCTGGATTTTATCCTCGGTACCCCCTCCACTTTTTGAGAGCTTTTCCAGAAGGAAAAACCCTTCGTTTATCAATATACACTTCGGCCATTGGATTTTCTATTTTCATCAAATCAACCTCATGATTATTATTATTACAATCAACCTCATGATTGCTATTGTTATTATCAAACTTATGATATTATTCTTAAGGCTGTTATGCCTGGCGTTAAACGCCTATTTTTTGTATTTTTTGTATTTTTTCCCCAGTTGTTCCATCTTATGATGGGGGTTAGTCACCCAGAGGTTGTTCAGATGAACTTTCCTGAACCAGAACCTCTGACAACTACTTTCATTTATATTCCAGTTGTTCCATCTTATGATGGGGGTTAGTCACCTAGAGGTTGTTCAGATGAACTTTCCTGAACCAGAACCTCTGACAACTACTTTTTTTCTTTCCTTTTTGTCCAAGTGCGCCAAGTGATATTGATAGGAGCTAAGTTCTCCACCAGTAACAATTCTCAGTAGTACCATTACGATGGAAGCTGTCAGCTTTGGAGTTTTTCAGATGAATCTTCCTGAATTAGAACTCCATACTACTTTCAGTCCCGTGTCTAACTTCACATACTTCTTCTTCAAAGAAGTATGTTTTTAAGGGGAGGAGTGTGACGGTATATGGGAATCCCGTCCATCTTGGATGCTGGCTCTTCCCGATCTTTTTGACACGCGGCTGAAGGGGCGGTTGATTCGCGGAAACGAATCATCAACTCCTGGAGGCATCGCGTTATAATCTAACCAATTGTCTCCGGGGGCAGCTGTCACACTGCCTCCCTACCTTTCTAGAGAGTGGAGAGGGGGAAACTGCGCTGTATGGGCGGCGTAGTTAAACCCCTCATCCATTACACAGATGAATTAGCAAGAACGACTTTTCGACTATTTCTTGAGAAAATTAACGACCCTCCTCAACACGTTTGAAGTGCTGATGACTGTACGTGTAAGTTTCACCCTTGCTATTGCGAAAATCGTCGAAAGAATCTCATGAAGCAGCCGAAACCGCGAAAGTTTTTCGTTGCATGCATAGTTCAGTTCAGAGGAGGAAAAATATTCCAAAGCTCAACAAATGAAGATAACGGTGCTTCTGGTTGCAGAGGATGACTCCGATGAAGACTCAATTTTTGGAAGTTCTCAAAGAAGAAGGTTCCTCGTTGGTCCCTCGTTCCTCGTTGGTTGTTCATTGTTCGTCAGAACCCGAATCCCTATGGATTTTTGTTCCAGTGTACTCTTGATAACGTAACTGAACGTTTAAGCAACGTTCAGTTTCGCAGCACTCTCGTTCGACTATTCAGCTCATGCTGTTTTGTAGTCGACAGACTACGATAAGCGAGGTTAGAAGTATAAAGGGTGTCACAATAGTTGCGTTACGAATCTATTGCAGGTTCTACTGTACATAAATATTAGGTGTAAAAAGTATAAATATATCCCAAAAATGCGTTACGAAATTTTACGATAAGCGAGGTTAAAAGTATAAAGGTGTCACAAAAGTAGCGTTTTGAATCTTCGAGCGACAATGACGAGGATATCAGCTTCGTATAACGAACAAACCAACGACGAATAATGCTTCCTGATTGATTTCTTTATGTTTCTTTATTTTCGTCTTAAAAATACCATTTCTACTTTGTAATGTTGAAGTTTCGATTTGTCTGTCGACTTTCCACGTCTCTCGCGCAGAGTGCATTTTTTCAAATATAGGTATGTTACGTCTTCCTGAAGCTGGTAGATTATTTTGTCCTACAAGCCAACATTGAACCGTTTTATCGAACATTTAATCATGCCGTTAAGTATGTTACATGAAACAGCGGAATCTCGAAACGACATTATCACGCTGAATATCAGCTTTTAACAATAGTCATGAAAATGGCATCAGTTTAAATCAAATCATTTAGCAATTTTTTTTGTTCTGTCAGTGAAGAATACAATATACTACCAACATTTTTAGGGTCGGCCCCGCTGAAGCGGCTGGAGCCTTATGTGTGCACTTTGTAGACAAACTTAAATAATTTTGATCAATGAAACACGTTTTCCCAAGTTTTGAACATGCCGAACACGAATCAGGCAATACAAATTCGAAATTCGAGCTCCCTCGGATAGTTGAGCGTGAATGTGTGTGTGTACGTACGCTAATTCCCTTGAAACGTCCATTACTAGGTACCATTTTGACAAAATGATCAAAATGAGCTGAAATTCTGAGGGTGTGTGCGGGTTGGTGTCCAGATGGTTCTATGTATATTTCATTAAATTCCAACGGTAGCTTTTGTTTCCGCATGTACAGACGTGAAATGATTTAAACGTCCATACTACACGTGAAAATTGTCAAAATGCACAGAAATTCGGGATATAAGTTTAGATAGTCCCATATGGTGCAACGTCGGACTACAACTTTAGCCTGCGCGTGCGCAAACTTGAACTCCTTTAAACTCTCATAACTGCCCAAAAGAATGGTCGATGAGCTGAAATTGTGTGTGTAGGGGAATGGTCACATGTGAATTTGTTCAGAAACAGACCTCCTTATCACTGTCACTTTATCGTGGTGGAAGGCTTTGCGTATGTCAGTGATCTATGTGGTCGTGTTATCGATACGAGGAAGCTGTGTGCCAATAAACTTGGGAGAGGTTTTGATGTTCACCATGCGCTTTGATGCTTTAGACCATGCGCTTGAGAGATTTAGAACACCACTTTCCGCCTCGCACAAAGTCCCAAATGCGCAAGCGAATATGCTCCTATAAACGATCTATTGGAACCTTGGAACAAAGCTTTCTCCTGTTTTCACGCGAGTAGGTTGGGAATGGAAGTTGTTCCTTTTCTCTCGGAACGTGGCGTCCTTCTGATCGATAAGCCTCCTCTTACTCGGTTAGCACAAATCTTGTTATCGTCGTTTGTTACAAGTTTTAACGTGTTCTTTGTGAAGAAACGTAATGTGCTTATTACTGTAAAACTGACTAGGTTCAACGGGAATACACATAGGTGGAGTTGTTACGGGAACTTTCTCCATTACTTGAACCTACACAGCCTAAAGGTAACTGACAGCTAATTTCTCATGTAACATATTATGGAGGTAGCGAGTTTCAAGATCCTGCACGTCCGATAACTTTTGACCCGATGCCACGAACTTATCTCATGCGTGATGTTCCAAATGGTTTTATTCCGTGTTGATACTACTAACAGCAAGATTGAGAACAAGATTGAGTTGTCCAATTGTTCAGGAAATCTGGAGTGCGTTTGTTCAAAATCGGCTCATCTTTTTTCTGGTCATGATACCACTATGACGCAAAGGATGCCGAGGTCGCTATTTTCATACTACTCTCATGGTACTAATTGCAATCAAATACATTTTATATATATATATACGCACAATATAATTACATACATTAAAAAACTTTACATTTTTTTTTACATACATTTAAAAAAATTTTATGAGTTTGGCGATTGGTATATTCATGCATCATACCATTCTAACCATTCACGTCCAACCAGCCGATATTCTGAGGGAACAGCCAATTCAGAGAGAAGACACCAATGTCACCGTTTTCATCTACAGCCTGATAGTGTTCAATAACTGAATTTAAAAAATAAAATAAAATAAATAAAATCATTCCACTATTTGCTTTCATTTTGACTCAAGCGTAAACGCGCGTTCTATCACAGCTGCAACTTCAATCTCAGATTTTTCCGTAGATGTTTCAACGTTGTTTCTGTGATCTCCTTTCTGTGAACTGTCTTGAATTGAAGCTCGTTCTCACAGACCGATAAACATCTCGCATTTTCAAGCGTCTTCCAAATGAAAATAGAGGGAAGAAGAAGAAAAGAGCTCCCAAGTGTAAAAAGCCAGCCAATTCTCGTTCCCTATGGTGCATTGAACATCTGAAAATAATTTTTTGTAATGATTTTTTTTCCGGGCCCAGGAGGTGATGGAAGAAATATGAGGGGAAATACATTTCAGAAAAATTATAACTGCGATGGAGATTGTAAAATAAGTTCATAACTATAACCTCAGTTACACAGTCTCCTCCGCATTTGATTCTCGCTAGCGAGCGGACGATACGTGAATTATCTGACTTCAGGTACAACAAATGAAGCCAGGTTCTGTATGCTATTCTCCACCTAAGTTCTGTCATCCACGAATTGCAGTTGACTGGTACCGACAACCGATAAGATGGTCGACAGGACACGGCACTCCTAATTAAGCTAAGGCAGGTATTGCCTTGGAACTTATTCAGTATCATTAATAGCTATCTGATTAACCATAATAGAGGCGTTTGTCCTGTCAGTTGTGTGTCGGTTTAGAGAAGTTTGGTTCTAGTTAATTAGTCGGTGGTTCAGGTACGAATCAAAAGTAATTTTGTTTTACAACTGTTAATTATATACATGGTGGGAGGTTATAATAACTCTCACATGTGAAGTTGATACCTTGAGTAACCCCCACAGCTATCCTCCCTCCGGCGAGGAGTTCGGTGAGCTCCTTGCTTGGGAAAACGCCTCGGGAACTTTACTGTTTGGCCCGACCTGTTGTTGGTATCTTTTACTTTCTGTTGCCGTTTGGAATCATCTGTCTTGAATTTATCTTCTTTCTTGAGCTTGCCCTCTGTCTTGAATTTGTCTTCTTTCTTGAATTCGTCTCCTGTCATTGTGTATGTTAGTATAGAATATAATATACGCCGGCTTCAGTCTGTCAATTGAAACATTTACTCGCGAACCCTTCATGAAGACTCGAGATGTTTGGTGGCCGTTCGAGCTCTTGTACTAGTTTCGGTTGATTTTTCAATTATTTGGTTTCTTTTTTTATATCTTATAGTTTGTTTGTATTTTAATTTTATTTTTATTTTTATATTTTTTTATGATTATTACCTATTATTATTTTTTTATTTTTTTGCTCAACTTCAGAGTGTCTATAGACGAGACCTCACTACTCGTGCGCTTCCCGTCTTACCTTCCGGATACTTGGCCCCAGACACTAAGGGGCAAATTGTTACTTGAATCCCCCACTACGGGGTTTCTTCGTTGTTGTTGTTGTAATTAATCTCCTACCTTCCATTTTTCATGTTTCGTGGCGATCTGAATGTGGTGGTGCAGCATAGGATTTGTCAAACTTCATCTCCGTGAGCCATCGTGTGATCACGTCGGCTTCTGATCACGTCGGGGTCACCAATTACAGGCGTTTTTCCTATCAGTTGTGTTTCGTTTTAGAGTAGTTTGGTTCTAGCGAATTAGTCGGAGGTTCAAATACGAATCAAAGGTAATTTTGTTTTACAGCTGTTAATTATATACATGGTAAGAGGTAACACTGGGTCACTTACATGTGAAGTTGATACTTTGGGTAACCCCCACACGTACTTTTGCGGTTACTGTTCAAAATGAACAATCTCCAACCAGACATCTAAAAGCATGCGTTCCTCTTGAGGGCGCGTGTGGGTCCTGTGGTTTATACACCGTGTTCTGTATTGACATACCGCACCCGTCAAACGACTTCTAGGGCCTTTGTGCTGGTGACTTGTTGTATGCATTATGTCGCTCAGATATTGTCAAAGGTGCAAGCAGACTCCAATTACACCTGGAAGCTCTCGCGCAATGGTGCGCCAAATCTTCCTAGTCCCATGCCATGACCTTCACATGCAGAATGATGGTTACGAATCCTCCACTGGACTACCAATGCTCCAACATTCCACAAATCTATAGCAATAAGTACCTTGGGATCGTCTTACACCAGCGACTGACATTCCATGAACACGTGAAAACCCTTTGGCAAAGAGTGCGCAACCGATTGTCCCTCTCCTCTGCAATCCACACTTTCTATGCAATTTTAAATAATCATGTACAAGAGGCTCATTCGAAGTGTATGGATTTGTGCTGCTGTTTTTATATTGGGCACGTGCTCGAAGTCCAAAAAAATAGAACAGTAACAGAATCGTATAAGTTCTTCAACAACAAACTGTATGTAGGTTCTCTGCCCTTCATAAGAAACGAAGCGATGTAGCGATCACGATTTTAAAATCCCTGTTATCTCTGTCGATGCTGGAACAGAGTACACCTACTCCCCTGAATGGTTTACTACCTATTCTTCTACCGAAAATGTCTGTTTCTTTTCGTTGGCAGCGATGTGCAGTGTTGGGGAGGGTTGGTTTTACGATTTTTGTCGTTCACAAACATTGACAGCTAAGGCTTCGCGTGGTGCGTGTTCAGGGAAACAATGCTCGGAAAAAGCTTGTTGATTCATCCAGCTGCACGAAATCGAAGGATGGGGTGAATAATGCTTTAGTTATACAACTAAATATTCAAATTCTAATTACAGGCTAAAAATTCGAGCATGTTTTGCTATGAGCTATTGCCCATTTCGTGTCAGCATCAACAGACTGTGTTCTACTTCCACACCTGCTCCAATTTTACCTTACATGTGCTGGTTGGTACTTGTGGTTACCTACTAAGTATCCGATAATAATAGTAATTCGTTGATGATAATTCCATAATGGGATCAAGAAACGTGATCAAGAATGGGACGAGTACTCCAACATCACTTTGTATTCATTGAATGCGAATTTCATTACTCGGAGTTTTGTTATTTCGAACAACCACGATGTAGGCTGCAGCAGTTGAGCCCAATATCACCTGGTTGGAAACGATATTTGTGATTAATTTTCTCTAGAGAATGAAAGAGAAACTTAGATCACCGAAATATCCAATTTACTTCATTTGTTCTTCTCAGGTTCATCCATTAGCGTAGGCGTTAAAACACAGTTTTTCGATTTTAGAGGAGGTGAAGGCAGAAGTAGTGTGCTATATGTATGAATGTTATGTTGGTGTATGTAAGTATGTTGGTGTACTGCTTGCCTATTCAGTATTTCCGATACTACGTCGACAGACAACCATACAGACTGTAGGAACTGTGAAAGGAGAATATACTCGGATAACGACTGGGAATAGGGAATCTCTAATTTATGAACAGTGTAGAGTATTAGAGCCTTTTATTTCCTTCCAACAGGCAATTAACCAGTTGGTAATGAATATTACAAAATCCCTTGTAACGCCCCCACTAATGCTCTCCTCGACCTTTTTTCCCCTCTCTTCCACCACCACTTTCTGTCTCTCTATAGCAGTTATACAGTCTCGTTTATGTGCCACAAGGACAGTGAGTGAGCGCATTTACCCTCCACCTCCACCTTCTCCGCACCCTTCTACAGCTTCTACTGTAACGACTGCTATTTGTCAACTTCATTTGCCGACTGAAAAACATTATTTTCAACAATTAGCTGAGTATCCCCCTGTTAGATTCGAAACGCTTGACTTTAACTGCCCTACTGGAAGCTAAAACACCCCAACCACGTGATGTTGTATGCTATTAATGAACGACTCATTGTGTTATGTGCACATCCAGAGACATCAATAGTCAACGGAGAAAAACGAGTTTTCCTTTATTCGTCCATATCGATATGAAAGAATGGTCGGATGAGAAGCAATAAATTAACGACGGATGGTCCCAACTCAATTTTAGAAACGTCCTTACGGTCTTACGGCTGCAGATGCGCAATTGCGTTCTATTTTTCAGTTAAACATCTGTGTATGAAGGTTTGCAAAGGTTTGCATGGGCATTTTTCAAATTCAAGAGCTGTCGTTGCAAGACGAGCAAACCTTTGTAGAATTTGAAATATCGAAATAATCATGGTTAATAGCGAGGTAGCTCGAGTTGGTAAGATTTGGCGCGGAATTTTATTGTCTTTAAATTTTCTTTAATACGAAAGTAAGTTTGGTTGGGACGATAAAATCTGAATTTCACTGAATTGTTGAACAAATATTTCGTGTTAGGTTACGATATTGAGAATCAGCACAAAGTTTCCTATAAGCATTGAGCGGAGCTCGGGTTTAGCCTCCTTGCTACCGAAGTTAGAGAATCCTTGTAGACATGCGAGAACCGAGCAAGATGTTGTCCTCCAAAATCATCACGTCCACTTGCATTTTTCGTTTACTTCAAGGGTCAAATCAAATTCCGTGTTAATCTGTCGATCCTTCTGTACCTAATTATTTCAGTCTATCGATGCAGCACTGTGAACTAACTGAAGTTTCTTCTTGAATATGTGCGGGTTGGTGTATGCCTCGCTTAAAATTCCAACGGTATCTTCCGTCTGCACATGCGCAAACATCAAAAATCATCATCGACAATCTCATAACCCCGATTCCATTCAACTGAGGTACTTCGGCGCATGTGGTAACATGCATGTGTGTAATCCTTGTAACGCCTACATTCCCGGATAGGCTATTTATCATCGACAACTTTTTACGGTAATTTTAATATCCATTCAATTAATATTTTGACAGATCGTAGTAACGTTAGATCTGCGCATGTGCTGCCATGGTCTCTTATATGAACATTTAACCCCTGATGACTGCCTATCTAATAAGATTTCCTCCGAGTCTGATAGGTAGTCGTGTTGTGGTTTCTTGTACGTAGGTACTGGACATCACTTAGGAACATCATCAGTTAATAATATGAATCTGAGTAACGATGTGAGGGAGCCACTCGCTTGACAGCCATTTTTCCCTCAAACTGGGAATCCTGTAGAAGAGCCATGTTCGCTCTAATGTTTATAGTTTACGAGATACCTACGTTACATGTACGCAAAAACAGATATAAGGAGACCTGCTGACTGAGTTTCTCCCTCCTTCCATACCGTACGTTCTTGTAGACTTGCATAGATGTATCACAAACTTATTATGAAGATCTGAGTTTGTCCCAGTGACACTTAGGAGCTGCTTTGATCCAACTTACCGCCAGGAGCTACCTGTCGCTGTAAAAAAGAAGAATAAGAAAACAAGTTTACAACTCAACGCTCTTACGCAAATCCAAATTCACGCAGTGAACGGGAGAAAAAACATCCGAACGTCTTTCACTGCGTCGGACATAGCTTCCTCAAAACCGTTAGATACGATAACAGAAACATAAACCTGCAGCGATGTGCATGAGGTTTGTCGGAACATATATGTGCTGTAACGTATACGTCACACTCGTAGGTACTTAATGGTTACAATTTTTCTCATGGATCATTCTCCTGAATTATTCTTTCATGAAGTTCTATTTTAGCCCTCCGGAAGGAACATCGGTATCACATACCTCTATGGTTCCTATTTTGAGTGGTGGCGGTGCGAGGGGAAGACGGAGGCGGCTGGGTCCCTCTGACATCTTCAGTCAGGTACCGGCAAGGGCGGGTAGAACGTCGGAGGAATTTTCGCGCCGTTTTTTCCCACGGTAAGTTGCTTATTTGTAAAATGTTGTCGGTATCACATACCGATGTTCCTTCCAATCGATCAAAAGGTCGTCGGTATCACATACCGATGTTCCTTCTAATATCATTACTCAACAACTTTCATTTTTTTTCTGTAAATCAAACATTTTTCATGTTGTCTCTGAGTACCTACCATGCAATTTATGAGCATCCAAGTGTTTTTGCTTACACGAGGAAGGTTTTTTATGTTTTGTTATAGGTAGCGATGGCATCAAACTTTCCTGTTTCCTCTCGTACAAAACGCCTTGTAACTCTCGCACTGATGAAGAACCCTCTCTGATTCAGAATTCAAACATGAGAATAGTATTTTTCTACCATTTGATATTATTTTAATTTTGTACTCTTTACCTAGTCCAGCAGGCTTTTTTTTTGTTATCAGAATAAGACTGACAACGAAACATTATGACTGAGTATAGGTAGGTACGTAGGAAGTGTGTGTCATTTTTATTAGGTACCTACTTTTGATCTCATTGAGTCCTTCCTATAAGTATGGTTACCAATGTACACGAATTATTGTACATACGAGTAAATATAAGTACCTACTTATCTGAATAAACGTTTATTGCATTGAATAACGTTCCTGAATAATCCCTATACATTCCCGAATCCTAAATAAAATGTTAGAGTTGTTAAAAGTTGCAAATATTTATGAAAAATACAGACTTTCTGAAATAGCGGTATCACATACCGACGTTCCCGCTAACCGCCAAAAGAAAGATGTTCCTTCCGAAGGGTTAAATTCTCATTTTTGACGAATAAATCGGTCATTTCAAATTTTGTAGTATTCATTCTATTTCCAGTAACAATCTCTCACAAAGAAAATATCACTCGTTCTATCCCCCCGACTGCGGCCTTGCCCAGATACCCACCTCGCCCTGTGGTAGGTACAATACTGCCTCTGTACTATTCCGCGAATTCCTAACGCTAGTTGATCCAATGACGACCGAAGGTTTTCTCACTCTCAATCCCAACTTGATACGTTTCCGTCTTCCATCAGTCTTCAACCCTCTTCCCCATCCGACCCTAGTTGGTTCTGTCTTCACATGTTGAAAGGTGAGAGAGGTTTCCTAGTAAACGTCCTTATCTTTTTAGCCCTCTCGAGGGCTCTCACAAGTTACTCAACCAGTCTCTTTTACTTGTTCTGAAGCAGCCGATCGAACGAACCTACTTTGGATCCTCTCCCGACGAGCTCACATCACAAGGTTTTTTTAATTCTCTTCGATGGATTGCGATTTGCTCCTAAGGAGGGAGTGGGAAATTTTCCGTCAGTGACAGCACTCAAGAGAGCTAAATTGGATGGGATGCGATAGGCCAACGGTGACTATTAAGGTAGACCAGATGTTCAATACATCGCAGCTACAATTCGCGTATTTTTTCAGGTTTAAAACGGAGTTCGCCCTTCAGTCCTTCAGAAGCAGTTTTGAATGGTAACTGGATTCATCAAGTACCTAACTAACTTTGTATATTGCGAAATAGGGCGTATTCTGTATATGGGAATTTCTACTAGACAAAATCCCACCTTCGACATTTTTCCGAACGCTAAGTTTTACTCAAATTACTCCTGACATAATTTTTTCTTTGTTTTTCACAAAAGTTAATACAATTAATAACTACAGGGGCTAACTTGATTGGTCGAAAACCCTCGTACGAGTATATTATCTGAAAAGTTTGTGCTGTAGTTGTTAAGAACGACATCTGTTAATGGCTAATAAGCATGAGTTGAGTAACGCGTGCATGTCATTCCATTTGTCGCCGTGCAGATGAAATTTAACAATAGTTGTAAATCCATTTGCTCACATTAGTTTTCCGTGGTTTGCTGTATAACAATTCCAGAACTAGAGTGACTTAGAAAAAACTTAGAAAATATTCGTAAATACGAATATGAATATATTCACATGACGTATTTTCTATGAATATATTCGTATTTACGCGTGTAATTACGAATATATTCCTATTTACAGTGTGACTATGAATATATTCGTATTCACGCTAATTCCATGTAAATGCGTACTATAATATTCGTATTCACACGAATTCTGCGTGAATATGGTAGATATATGAAGGTATTCACTCGAATTCACTGTTAATATTATGTTTGGAATATGTTCATATTTACACGAATCTCGTGAGGTATATGGTGGTATTCCCTCAAATTTCATGTGAATATGGTAGGAATATGTTCATATTCACAAGAATTTCATGTAGATACAATACAATAAATTCAGTATAAATAGTTTGCTCATGTTTTGGAAGAAAATAAAAATGTGATCACAAAGCTTCCGCTGCTTTAGTAGACTCGGAAGGAAAATACGTAGGTAGGAAAATAAGTAGGGAGCAGCTACGGGGTTTTCAGTCCAAATAAAAAAGAGAAAGTATTAAACTCCTAAGCACATAGGAGCCGAGGGATGAATTCAGTAAACTCTTAATATTCAGTTCAACTTTACTTCAGTAAATAAGTGTTTTTGTGTATTATATTGAATAAACCGGAGGCATGAAAACACCTTTAACATATGTTTTTCTGTACCTACTAAGTTAACAATCACACAAGACCGCAATGACTCATCTTACTTCAAAATTTAATGGCATGTCGAATTCGCACACAGTACGACCGCCTTTGTTCAAATTTTTCTTCTGTAAGTCGATTGGATTTCTGAATATTCGTCATCCTTGCGTACGAGAAAAGCCTTTGAACATGAGCGCTTGATGCCAGTGGAGTGTTGAACTTCTTGAAGATTTGTAGCACATTTGGGTATCATGCCAGAATATCGCAGCCTGATGATTGAGAGGCGATTAAGTACTGGAACATGATTGACTCAACTTGATCCATTAAGGCGTTATGCAATGTAACCTCATCATGTAACCTCATCGTTATGCGATGTAAGCTCATTTCTGGTTCCTCTCTAAAGTCATGAAAATCAAACACCAATGTCTCAGTCTCCATTGGAACGGAGGCAGTATATTCAGTTGTCAATTCACGTAGATTCTGGTAAATAAGTTTCTTGAACCTCAAAATTAACTTCTGTTGAGTTTGAGTTTCAATACATGGGAACCATTTTTTTCGGAATTAGGAGAGTTAAAATTTAAAAATTGTGAAAACCGTTTCTCTACACTATCTAGGTAGCCCTTTGCTATCGGCTTGGCAAATTGCAAATTATTGCTGACCAAATTCTATAATTTTTTTCTCAGAGCCAATATTGTTGGTACTAATAAACCATAATATGATTTTCTCTCTCCCTGAAGTATATCAGTGGCTACAGCACAATCAATGGTTTTGCAGAAATTAAATATTCTTCAATATACAGGAATTCTTCATCAATGAGTAAATGTGTTATATTCAATTGCTGCTGCAAATCATCCGCGTGTATCTTCTTCAACCGCAAAATATCTTTCAGGGAGTCATAAAGGCGGTTCTAACGCGTATCTTATGGTCTGACGATAGCTTTGCCAGCTACTTCCTCCATCACCTCCGATGTTTTCTGCCTTGTCGACATCTTCCAAAGAATGTTAATTTTTCCATAGTAGCGCCATGCAATTTAAATAGCTCTGGGTTTTTCTTTATTATTTTTGGAATATCGGAGCTGGCGGAACGTGGTAGCGTGTGCGCGGCACATCTCAAATGAGAAGGTAACTGTGCAGTGACATCTTCATCAATTGATACCCATGTTACAGTTTCTTCTACGTCTTCGTCTTCATCGCTGTCTTCTGCACTTCGACCTGCTGAAATCATATTTTTAGAGTTCATCCCGAACATTTTGAAGGCTTTTACGAAATTGCTTCCGTAGTCGGTCACAGTATATATTACTTTATCACTGGTCAGTTCAAAAGTACAGTGAATTTCCAATAGCAGCGAAGAGATTTTGTCATAGGTGTGACTTTCTTTGAACCGTTTACAGGCTAAGGCCTGTAAACTCCTCTAGAAAACTCCTCTTTCCTCCAGACCAAATATCAGCTGTCGTAGAAATCCAGGATGTGTTACGTTACTTATCTCTAATGTCTTCAATATGTCTGGTGAAATCGCCATGGAGTCTGCTACCAAGAGTGCGCCGACTCATAATCGTTAAATCGGTGTTTTGCATTTTAAAGAAATCAAACGTTTTCCTGAAAGTGGGATCGTCTACAACTTCTAGGGGAGCCATGGCATGTACGATGAAGTCGACAATCAATTTGTCAAATTGTGGTTGCAGGGGAGTGGATAAAGAGGCTGTTAGTAGTCGTGTTTCACTCGTACGACGTGGGTTACTAATGACGAATTCCTCTCGTTTGTTTCGGAGACAATTTTTGAAATCCGGTCATTTCCGGGGTGTGGTGTTGTCTGAAGTGATGTATAAGTTTAGAGTTATTCAAAATGTTAGCTCTAACTTCCTTGGTTTTTGTCGTAACGTTGGCAGCACATTTCAGACATAGAGTTTTTACAAAGGAAGTTGACTTTATTCCTTCCAGAATCTCTTCATTGGTACCTATTGAGAGAGAGAGGGAAATAAATTTATTGACACGATAGATCAGTAGGAAAACCAATAAGACCTTCTTCTAATGCCATGTTTAGGTTAGCAAATTCCTGTCATTTATGGGAGAGGTTTTGAAATCCTCGGTAAATGAGTATCCATCTATAAATATATATATCGATGGAAAAATATATTATTTTTTGAATTAAAAAAAAAAAACTTATTGCACACGTTACTCTCCGAATAATGCACCTATGTATTCGGTTGGAAATAGTTTGTTCAAAACCCCCTCAAACTTTGTCACATTACGTTTCAACGTTTGTAAAAGAAACTTTAATTAGGCTCCTATTTCTAACCAATTACATATATTCGATTGTTGAAATTGCCTTGACTCCCCCGTTTACTAACTCCTGAATTATACAATTTCTTGTGATTTCAGCCATTTTCACATATTTTTGACCTACATAAAAATTGAATTTGGGGGGTTGAAACTTCGTTAGAACCTCAATCCTTCATTAGTGGCAGAAATTAATTTTCTTTTCTTACCTGTTGGTTTGAAGTAGGTTTAATTTATCGCCATTTGGCAAAAATCTCAATTTTCTCAAAGGGCAGCCTGGTAAATCTTCGGTATCACTAAGATCGGAAGAATCATTTGAGTCACCCATTGCGGAGCTGGTTGGTGTGAAATCGCGTATTTACACGAAATTCATATGAATATGATCATATCCCCATCATATTAACATGAAATTCGACTAAATACCATTATATATCTACCATATTAACATGAAATTCGAGTGAATACCACCATATGTCTACCATATTCACACGTGTAAATATGAATATATTTTTATTTGCACGCGTAAATAAGAATATATTCGTATGCGTAGTCATAGAAAATACGTCGTATTGTCAATATATTCATATTCGTATTTACGAATTTACGAATATGCCCATCTCTGGCCTGGGCACAGCAAACTATGTTTACCCTCATGCCCTTTCCGTCTTCACCATAAAACCTCATGGGAAATATTATGTGAAAACGTTTTTGCGAGTTTCCGAAGAAAATGAAGCAATTGCAATGAGCCCAAAATTCATCCTTAGATTTTTAACAAAAAATTTTATGAAGGTAGGTACATATATATATTCGTGTGTCACTCCAGACGATATCTGACCTTGAGTACATGATATAAAATTCCAAATTTCGCCAAAATGTTCGTATTGCCGAACAGAAGGTTGACAACGAAGGTAAGCAATTTTCAGAAATTCTAAGGGGTCAAATTTGAATTTTTATGGGTCAAAAATCGGTTTAAAAAAAGACAAATTGCGAACAATTGATATAAAATCACTGAAAGTGGTATGGAAGGGTGGAGAAGGCATAAAAAGACTGAAAAAGAACATTTCAGTACGGAATAGGGGTCAAATTTGGATTTTGGGGGGTAAAAAATTGCTATTAGGGGTAAAATCGCCTAACATTAACATTAATTCACCTGATGTTGTGTGGGATGGTAATTTATGACAAAAAGAGGGACTATTTCGGTGATAATAATATTTTTTTTCTTCAAAAGAGTGGGTCAGATTTGATCGCACAAGGGTCAAAATTCGGTAAAAAGAGGATAATATCACGAGAACATTATCATCTAGTTTTACGAAAAGTGGTATGGAATGGTGATTTGTTACTGAAAGCCAGAGAATTTGCTAATCCTTCCTCCATTGTTGGATTCAGGAGAAAGACTAATTGTAGTGATTGATGAGGAGAATAGACGAGTCGATCGCTGGATTGAGAATGGTTATTATAATTGTGGCCTCTGGCTCTTTTATAGGCCCCTGACATGATCAGAGGGGGGTCGGGGGGTCCCCACTCTGATAGTATACATGATTACACCTGGTGTAGGTTGTGGAGGAGCAGCCGATCACAACACTAATCATATAACAATACTGTCACAATACATTGATTGGAATGTTGGTAAGAGGCACAATAATAATACCATACTTACCGTATTATTAATAACTTAATCGTAGAAGGAGGTTTAGAGTAAATGATGAAACAGGGGTAAGGCGTTTGTAGAACGACTGCTATTTCACTATTAACTACATCTAACAGGTACCTAAGTAAAAGTATACTGATTTGAAGTATTTGTCATAAAATGCTGATCAAGTTTGAATATATAGGTACCCATCTACTGTTAGATGAAAATCTTGAAAAGTGCATCGGTTAAAACATTCAATACCTGTTACTGTTTATTGTTTATTGACTAAACAACCTACCATACCTGCTTGTTAAATCCCAATATTGTTTCAGACTGTCCATAGTTAAACTCCGGTTTCTCGCTACATCATCTTTTTACACACTAGCACAAATATTTCTTTAAAAGTTCGCTCTTATAGCCATGCTGCATGACTGGAACTTGTGTCCAGTTTAACTCATGGGTTACTGGATGGCTCGGCCGGGAATTGGATCGCGAAAATATAGCACAACTCCTAAACTAAATTCGACTTAGGAAGAGTAGGTTAATGTAGCAGTTTGATGAAATGTATTACTATATGTGGACACCATCCCACACCCTCACGTGCACTTTTAAACCATTAGTTTGGGTTATTTATGATCTTTTCGGGAAACGAGCTTGCGCATGCGCTGAGGAAAATCACCTTCAGATTTCGATGAAATTCGTCCATCCATCAACCCACACCTTCACCCCATAGTTCAGCCAGTTTCGACAATTTAACCTGGTAGATACTGGTGTTTCATGGATCAAACTTTTGCGCAATCGCAGACGGATTTTGCTGGCCGATTTTGATCCGTCTCATATGGGAATCCAGTTGTCAGCCCACAAGTTCAACTGTTTCCGAACATTTTTCTGGCAGTTTAAGATGAGTGTCAAGAAAAAACCATTTTGAGTTTCAGAGACCTCGCTAGGAAATATCGGACGTATTGTTGATTTACTTCTACAAAGCTCGTAGAGACAATAGGAGTAGCGTGGTGAACTAATCAAAGCGGTGGTCAGATTCTTACAGTAGCTCTTCGCCAGCTGATCTCCAAAATATTATGAACCATGGAGATCCCGGAGGAATTGAAACCTTCTATAATGGTGCCTATTCACAAGAGTCCAAAATATGATGGCGTCCGCTTGCCAAAGAACCATGACAACGTACTTACACAACATAGCAGACTAATTCATACACAGTAACCCCATCTCCCATCAGTAACCGTCACACTCGCGCGTCAATGTCAATTTGTTCGATTCACTCAACATATGTTGGTTAAAAATATTTTTGAAGGAGCGAAAGGGAGATTTAGCTTTCACAGCACGAACGAGGTGGGCCTGATGGGGGTGAAGAACGACCGCAAGTTTGGGTCAGGATGAAAAGAGTGGGGGGGTTGCCGTGGGCTGGTATAGGGGAAACGTCGTGCCTTCAGAATTTCCCTTCGGAGGTGTTTCTCAAGAAGTGTTTCCACAGCGGGGTATGAGTTATGGTATAAAAAAGTTCACTTCCCACCCCTAGCAACACTGCCCCCCTCTCCAGTCCGTCATACCACCATGGGGTTGCCTTTGGCTGCAATGAAGGCTGACTCAGTATTTCCCGCCATGACACAACGGTCGTGAGGGCTTATGGCGGATTTATCATGTATGCCCCCCCCCCCCCTCGCACACACACACACACACACACACCACGCTCAACACTCAATCTCTCTTCAGCGGACCACTCGCCTTTTTTCTGTCCCCCAAACTTACCAATTTACAAAACGTCTGCCTAGCGGGCGGCCAGCACTTGCAGCTTTCTAACTTTTTAAGTATGAATGATATGACTGGCTCATGTACCCCCAGTTTTTACGGCAACGAAATCTCTACATAAATTGTCCACTCTTCAACCAATCAAACTGGGATAGGAAGCGAACACTTCGCGATTGAACGAAAAAGTTATTTTTCGTGTTTTCAGCGATTAATCTCGATCTTTCATCAATTAAAACTCAAAACTTGCCGGTTTTTAAACCGATCTTTTGTATGTCGTCACACAAATTTTGACGAAATGTGTGGCTTTATACATTTTTTGTCATTTTTACTGATTTTTGGCATGTTGGTTTATTATTTTCCATAATGAACCTATGGAATCAAGCGTTAAAAAAAAAGTTTAACCCTCCCCTCAAAATTTGATGGTTTCCATTTCAAGGTAAGTAGAATCCGATAATATAATAGAAAAATATCTGTCCGTCCGCCGTACGCCGTACTTCGCACTTTTGTTAGTCAAAATTGACGAAATTCTTTTTATAAGTCCCATTTGGGGTCTAGTTGGTCCTCGAAGCTCGGCGTTACTGTCAGTCACCTCTAAGGGGTAAAAAATAGGGGTTTGAAATCTCCAGGACGCCGTTTTCTCGAATGATTTCACGGTTTTAAATAGTTCTCGAACTTGGGAATTTTTTAAGACCACCCTGAGCATTTTACGTCCAGCCGTTCGTTCACGGTAAGGCCCAGAAGTTTGCACGACAGGCTTTTTCAACAGGAGGGTGAATGAAATTGTATACATTCAGCCTGAAAATCATCACTAGGGACGCGCTAACAATCGGTAATTGGCCCGAGATCATCATTGCTAGGGAGCACCTGATTATATTCACGGAGTATGAAGTCGAGTTGGTTGTTCTGTGATGTTATTTAATTTGAAAAATTATGACTCTTTTGAAGTTTGTTGATAGGGAGTGAAACTTGAACAAACGTTGAAGTATTATTGATGGGTAAATTATTACACAACGGTAAATTAATACACAACAGTTCATTATACCATCTACGTAGAAGGGGCTGGAGTTTGTTGGTAGGCACGTTTGCCAGTTTTTTCACCACACATCAACAATTTCCACGCAGAACTCCATTATTTGCTTTTCTTTTTGCCATTTTTGTTACTGTTTGTCATCGACAGAATTATTTTAGCAACATTTAACACGTGATTTAGGTAGGTACCTAGTAACGAGTACGGGGTTAGGTACTAACCTACGGAGGATATGCGATCCACATAATATGTATAGAGTAGTACATATTATATTATATAGTTATCTATACAGAGAGCTGTGATCTGTAACAGAAGAGTATTCTGTACAAAATAATATACCGTTGTGCAGGGATTTGCTGCGTTTTTTTTTGTTTTTTTTTTTAAATGTTTATGGTAGGTACGAGTAGAATGGGCTGGAATATCGTGTTGAGGAGAACATGCTAGGACAGCCGAGCAAATCGGGGTTAGCATTTGGTTGGGCGATGAACACACTCAGAGGCCTTCAAGCTGTGGGAGAAGAGATTGTGTTCTGTGCGTGCCGGTGAACGGATGGTGAGGAAAGTATCAGGAAGTCGGGTAGTGTAGATCCAGAGGGTGGACATATAGCAAAGAGGAGACGCATCAAGTCCATCGTCAGAAACACGCGACGAGGAAAGACGGATTTAACTATCCCGTGGCCAAGGATGTTAAATGTAAAAGAGGTACAGCCGCACATCTAAAGAGGATTGTCAGAGGGTTGATGCCACATATATGGCATATGTTTCTATGTTTATCGTAGAAACGGTAAAATTATCTGGAATAACTTGTCTAGAGGGAATTACAATAAAAAGATGTTGTGTGGGATTAACCTTGAATCAATTAACCCTTCTGCGCCTTTTAATATATATATATATATATATATATATATATATATATATATATATATATATAATAAAACAGTGTCTGTTTGTTTGTTTGTTTGTCTCGGCATCAATTGAGAACGGCTGAACGTAGAAAGTTGCGGCTGGTACCATTTGACGCAGAATTTATCTGGGAAGGTTTATGAAAAATCCGCATTTGAATCTGTCCATCCGTTGAAACGCTATGAATGAAATACTACTAAAAAACGTGTTATAATCACTTCTATGAGGACGTTTATGCTTATAATAACTTTGAACGGTTGGACGTAAATCCGATTGTAATTAGATTCTGGATTCAGCTCGACGAGTACATTCAAGTGGTACTTCAATCAGGATGTTAGTGGGAGGGGGGTATAGGTTATGAGAGGGGGGGGGGGTCTACAGAAATTTCAAAACTACTTGACCAATTGGAGTGCAACTTTGGGAATTTGTTGTGTGAACATTGAGGAATGTTTCTAACCAGGTAGGGAGGGTTCATAGGATACGGGGGGGGGGGGGGGTTAAAGGCAGTTAGGGTTGGCATTGGGGAAGGTTTCTGATCAGTTGAGGAGGGGGGGATACAGGGGGTGTCTGTTCTACCGTTGCGAAGCGCGGGTACACAGCTAGTATATATAATAAGCACAAATAAATTCAGGATTGGATTCAGAATGCTCTGCATCGGAAAAGAAACGAAAAAAGTGCAAAAATGCATGTACTTCAAATTTTACATTCATTGTAATAGCTATCTCTGTTAGCACGTTGTTAATGAAATTTCAGTACCTATCAATTTCATTATAATGCTGTTAGACTTGAAACACCCCACGGTAAGAGTGGTAAGTATGCCTAAATGGTTGAAACGATAGGGTCAAAGATAGTCCGTAATCATTTTCATGAATTCTCCTCCTCTTATTTCATATTTTGCTCACGACGGATGCTTATGAGTACCAGGCGCGTAGCGTCAGGGGTACCGGGGGTACCTACCGGCGCTACCCTACACGAAAAATGAAAAAATTACATTCCGTAGGTAGGTAGCAATTTGAATTGTCCACTCATAACTCCATCCTCCATGACTCTCCCTCCATGAAGTATCGTCCAACCTCCATGTCTGCCAGTCATGGACGAAAAACAGCCAAGTATCGATTAGTCGATTAGAATCATATGGTTTTCGGCAGGTTTCGAATATTTGAAATCTCAAGGTCGCTGGGGTACCGCTACCAGTCCTGCGGAGGCCCAGAATCCGATGTGTGTGTGTCTCTACATCGTCTGTGTGAGTGTGTTTGCGTGTGTGAGTGAGTGTCTTACACATCTTCAGGAGACTGTGTTAGTAAGTTGGGCTAGCGCAAATATCCAGCGTATCCAATCTTGGTGAGGAGGGATACTGGCGTATGGATCGATTGTAGCTATCAATTAAAAACTCGAGAAAAAAACTTTGACAACTTCTAGTGTCACTGTCATCCATTTTGCTTTTCGGAAGCTATTCTTACGACGGCCTGTTTTCTCATAATTTTATTACTTGTAGTTTTCACAATAATTGTTCCTAATTTTAGGTTTAGTTGTTTGAATTCGAATCTTTCCTAGTGTCCTAGTCTCCTCCTAAAATGGATATTTGTTGCGTTAATTGTTCCGTGGTTCGGCGTTCGTTTAGTTCTCGTAGTATTAGCGAAAAGAACGACATCATCAGAGCCGGCGCGGCCGGTCAACCTCAGCGTTGCCTGATTTCAAGAGAGTTGTGAAGGAACGTAACCGTGAGTACACTCGGCATTTCACTGTTGAAACATACAATAGGTACCAATGGTTATCAGGCTGTAGTTCGAAAAACCTTTTATTTTGTTTGCAAGGGAATGTTATGAATTATTTCTAATGAATTTGGAAGATCAATAATATCATAAAATTCCTTTGACAAACAGCTTGCTAAGAACTGCTTCACATTAAATGTTACATGTAAATTTCACATTTTTAGAGTGTGTGAGGAAGTGTGAATGTTGGTGGGGGGGGGGGGGGATTCATTGCGGTACCCCCGTCACCAGAGGCACGCTACGCTCCTGATGAGTACTAAAATAAAGGCGCAACTTAGTTGATGATTGACTGAAACCCTATAATATCAGATTGAGTGGAATTGGGCGAGCGGTGGTCAAATAAATCTGTATGTGCGTGGGTGCGGGCTTGTTTTTTGGTTTGAATTATAAATCGTCCAGTTTGATTAGTGGCCGATTCGTTCCATACAAACAATCGTCTGAGGCCGTTCGATTGGATTTGGGCGGGGTGACTAATCGGGAAATGGAAAAGTTGACGAGCTGACACTTGTTATCTCCCTTCAAATCGATCACCTCAACAAATTCAGCAAATTCGAATCTGTCGTCCCGGAAACACCCATTACGTTCCTTCATGGTGAGAGAAGATGAGTCAAACACAGACCGACAACTGAGAGCCCACCTTGCACAAGAAATTGCGACCATATCTTGCCCAATTTCTGCATGATATCATTCAAAATAGTAGTTACCGTTGAACTTGAAGAAATTCCATTCAATTTTCCACGTCTCGTCTATGCAGTCTTGTATGAACCTGCTGGATAAGGTAGAGGAGATGTGACGTAGGGCGGTATTCATAGTCATGACTTAAGTAAAAATAATACTTTACTTCTGAAAGTAAAATAATTTCTTAAGGAAATGCTTTATCTGATTTCGCTTTCATAGACATTACTCCCCGAAGTAAAGAAAAATCTTTACTTAATCTTTTACATTATAAAATTAAGAAAAATCTTTATTTAAGTCAAAATTTTTCCCAACTCTCTGGTTTGAGCTTAAGTTGGCAGTTCTGGCAGGGTGTGTGTTTTTGTTCAGTTATATGTCCTCGCCTATTAGCCGTGCCGTTCTGTCGGTTTTCCGTTGTTGTGAACGCCGTTGTCCAGCATCCTCACTGTGTCAGGACAAGTAAACAGTGGAACAAGCAACCATTATTTTGAGAACTTCTATAATACACTTGGTGCTCGCGTTTAGCGGTGCTGACGTGCATTTACTTCTCCCTTTCCCTTCTGTATTACTCCTCCCTTCTTTTCCCTCCTTCTTCCCTTTTGTTTTTACTCACTCTTTAACTTTTTTAGTTATCCTTTTAAATATAAGTAAATTACGTTCTTACTGTAGTTCCTTGGTTTGCCTTTTCAGTGGAATCAACTACCAATTGGTCTTAGAAAAGAAGAAATAATTGGGTTTTATCCTACTTTTGGTCAGGCAGAATCTTATTAGTAGGCAAAGTCAATAAAGTTAGTCAATAATGAACAAATCGAAAACGTTTGGAACAATTTTTGATGAACTATCAAAATCGATGGCAAACTCCCGGCTCACGTTAGGATTACTTCGAAGAGTGAATATTTACAAAATGCAAAGGAAATTGATAAACAAAGTCCTTGTCACATGGGTTTATTATTCTATTGGACTTACCTACAGAAATTTTGGCTGTTCATTAATAGTTTCGTTAATGTGAAATAATTGAAATAGCTATTTCTGAATGTTTCCACCAATTTTGGCTCCCAAAACACAAATTAGGTACGCTACTTTTTTTTCAAATTATTTTTGATCATTGGCAGTGCCATTTAAATTGCCTTGATTCTCCTGTTGACACTTTTTCTAGTGTTATTATACAAACTGATGGTGATTTCAGACAGTTTCCCAGGTTTTTGGCTCATAAAAAATCAATTTTAGGAGCAGAACCATTGGTAGAAGCTTAGTTTTCCACTCTGGTCAAAATCGACTTCATATTCGTCTTCTCGTCCCACAAAAACATAGAAACCAATACTGAAAAGCTCGTTTTACTAAAACACAAAAAATACCAATTTTCATACACATTTTCGCTCATAACACCCCTGGGTATATTCCGATCGGGTTGCAAAGTTTCGGGACACAACTAGGGCCCAGATGGAGCCTGTGTGCGAAAGAACGATTTTTTTAGACCGAAAATTAAGCCGGTATGCATCACCCGCATGCTCTCCGTTATATCGAACTCGTCATCCCACTCATCGAAGTCAAACAACATTTCGTAATCCATCGTATCAAAACAAACAAAAAACCCGAATAATTAGGAAAAGAAATAAAAATGCCGAGAATGATGACACTGAAAAGATGACATAAATGAAAAGAGAACAGTGCAAACGATCAATAAGGAAATGCTTAAGGTACCTTTCGACGTACCTCAGTTTTTTCCACTTATTTAGGCCAAAAAGTAAAGATTTTTCTGTACTTATTGTCTATGAAATAGGAATAAAGGAAATGCTAAAGGAAGACTTAAGCATTTCCTTTATCACTGACTATGAATAGCCCAAGTGGACGTTGCTTCCTTATTTGTTCACTTAAGCATTTACTTTATTTAAAGTGAGGACTATGAATACCGCCCTAAGTCTATCATTCTTCCCGAAGTGTTCAGTCTTGTTAGGCAACGGTTAGAAGGATGCTCAGACGGTTACAACTGAGGCAGTGCAATTCAATGGCATGCTATTGAATAATCTTCGTACGCCGATGGCACTGTGCTGCTTGTTACCGAGGAATAAGACAATTGATTTAGGTTTTATTATATGCAGTAGATAAGCTGGCTGAAGCAGTTTGAGTACATAGCGATAGTTCGATAATTCTAATTTCTCGATTATTCGAACAAATTCCTCGGCCCCTTGAGAGTCTCTCGTTAGTTCTAATAAAACAATGTAAATCTTACGTGTTTCGGTACGCTTCGTAAGTCGAAGCACGCCATCCGCGAACGCGCTACAGTCCTCGAAGTCAGCCGGCCCTAAATCATTAAGTACAAACCTTAGGTACTAAGTACAACATAAGTATCTATGTATGTATGTATTTAGATTCCAAGCAGTTATTTTGTCTGCATTCATTCTTTCTTTGTTACCTACTTTAAACTACTCTAAAACTCTAATACATGTTATGTACATAGGTACATTATGTGCATATATGTATTCATTCGTGTTTTTCAAAATTCGAACTATCCAATAAATCGAACTCTCAGTAATGGGAAATTTTTTCAAAATCGTTTTATGGAGAGTCGATTGTATCCCTATTGAAATGAGCTGTAAAAAAAAAAAAAAAAAAAAAAAAAAAACTAATCAAGTTGATACATTTAGTTAGTTGGTAAGTGATAAAACGTATTTACGATTTGATAATCGTACAGAATTTTGGTCTAGAATAGAACAAGCACTCAGAAGGTGCCTTTGTCAAGATAAAACCGATCTTCTGAGACCCAAAAATAAACTGAGGCTGTAGTTCATGAAGTGCCAGATTGGATACCAGCGGCCCTTCGGAGAATATCGGCTTTCTAATGTGAACAAACTGTTTACTTATGATTTCAAGAACTTCACAACGATTCAGCTACATGTTCCTCGGTACAGCTCGCTCGTCACCTCTGTTTTGTGTCTCATTTCTCCGCAGCAAATTATTTACCACTCAGCAGAATTCCTCGCTCAGCGAACCTACTCCTTGAAGCCGATCCGCTGTTTGATTTTTTCTCCAGTTCACTTTCATCGCTTAAGACGTTAATTAATTCATGTCACATTTCTTTTTCTTGACCGAACTTTACACTATTTTTGTCCATAGACCATTATTGTTTTTCACTATGTAACCGTTATTATTATTATGTTGAAATGGGCTTGCCCCTGTTTATGTAAATAAAGAAACGTCGTACTAACGATAATGTTATATCCCTTTTGACCAACAAACTCTATTGTGATAGAATGTCAAGAGCAGTAAGCAGACCTTGGAGAAGTTGAGACGCCCCTTACATAGGTAGCCTTGTCACCCCTTTGATTTCCAGATTGGCCAGCCCACCTGATCATAGTTCAGTTATAATAATGAAACATATACCTTCCTAATGTATAATAGGTACGTCAATATTCAAATGATTACCTAGAACTCTCCTGGAAACAATACGGGGATCTGGTTGGCACGATAGGTGAGTCTCGGGTCAATATGTGGATAATCCTGGAAGCTATTAAGTTTGCTATTAAGGAAATTATTAATTGCAAAAGGAAAGACGTGGGAAGGTAGTTAGGTCATTAAGTCAACCCTCGAGTATATATATATCCTTCTGATTTACACAGCTCGATCTTCATCCATTAGCCACAGTTTACCAACTTGACCCATATAACCGGTGGTTCCGCCTTGTCCTCCGGCCTTAGCGCCCTCTGTTTGTGAAGCTGTACTTAAATCCTCCCTAACGAACGCGCTAATTGTTCTAAGGACGAAGGACACCTGGAATCATTTATCCTCTCGACACTCCACGTCCATTGAAGTGATCTCCTTTCCTCACTTGATCCCCTCAGACGGGTTCCGAGTAATCAAAAAGATGGCTGTTGGACAGGCTTGCACAAATACACGTAATGAGTGAACTGCATCATTCATTGAAACCAATTTATGAACTTTCCTAGTGGTAGTTATTTTGACCTTTTGTATGATTAAAGGAAGATGGAGATGTTGCTCACATTTGTCTTTACTGATGTATTTTATACCTACTGCATGTGGAAGATTATTGACTTCTTTCTGTTTAATCGGTGTGACTAGCTTTCTATAGGTAAACGCTATCGTCTCCAAGGATCTAACAGAGCTTTTCAGGGGCCTGAACAAATACACCACTCCGCCATCACTTCCCAGGTACAGATATGGATTTACCCACCGACTGCAGATGAATGTACCTGCATAGTGAAAAGCTGCCCGCCAAACAGCTTTGAAAGAAACAGGGAAACAGTGGGTGACGGGGCAGGGTATGCACATCCAAGATCGAGTAGCAAAGCACCGAGCATGCCACTTTGGCGGGCAGAATGGATATCTATCCTTTTTGTGGCTGAGGAGGTTTTCTTGGTGAGTAAATTGTTACAGCAAGGTTGTTTTTGGGGGGATTAATCTTATATCCTCGTACTTTCCACACAGGTGGCGTAGTAATGGTTAGGAAGAACGGTCTATTTAGTTATAATGAAAAGTCACAGTTTAAGGCTCCTCGAGTTTGGTGATGCTATTCCTAATAAAAAGCATACGCACATTATAAGTTGGCATAGTTTCCACATGTGGTTGCAGAGAAGCGTAAGAGCAGCAGAATATATCGCCTGCACTCAGTAGGAAATGTGGTTCCTTTTAACCCCCCCCCCCCCCACCCCGCGACCATCATGCGCCACATCGGTAAGAGGCACGACGAGCGTTCTAACCACTTGGGCACGACAAACACCAGACAAACCAGAGGAAGTTATTTACTGCAAGGAATACGGACCTGTGTAGGTATTTTAATAAAGACTCTTGTACGGTGCTGCAGAACATTCTTTTCTGCTTCCGAGACTGCTACCAACGTAGCGGATGCTTTGTTTTCACTTTTGGAAGGAAAACATTTTTTAGGGAAGGAAAACGAAAAAGGTTCGCACGTCACTTGAATGGATCCATTCATAGCTACGGTATTGAATTTGAATTGAACTGAATTATTTATTTTCCATGACAAAACATTTACCAGAACAATTTGCTTTTATCAGGAAAATTACCTTCCCACTTTAAAGCTAGGCTTTGTGTTGCGGGGTGCTTTGTGTGGGGGGCTCTGTGTGCCAGCAGTCATCTAATGTTGAGTATGGGTGTGGAAGTTGACCCACACCCAAGTGTGGCTAGGGGCCCCGGCCGGCCCGGACCCACCCACCATTGGCGGCTTCCGGGGCCACCTTCCAATTTCGCACAAACAGAAAATTTGTTGTTTCTTCATTTATGCCCGAAAGGGAGCATGTTGGCTGTACTTGAAAAATCCGCATTATTAAGAGTGATAGGTTGGGTAAATCATTGAATGATGTAATTCCTTCAAGTTTTTTCTCCTTGCACTTCAACAGCCAATCAGAATGGACCTATTTCTCTCTGCTCCGCTCCCTTTTCACCTTCAAGCCCAATCCGAATCGGCCACCTTTCACTTCTGGGTTTATAATTTTATAAGCTCACCTCTCTCCGATGTGCCTTCAGTTGGTGTTCGTTACTGACGATACAGAACAGACTATACAGGAAATAATATAACATTGTGAGAGAATTTGCAGTCTTTTTCTTTCTTGACCATTGGAACGAGAGAAAATGCATGTATAATTCATGTAGTGTCGAATTCAATGGAAACTCTCCCCAAGGCGCCAATTTACGTTAAACGACGTTTGGTGATGCTGTCATATCACATTTATATTTCGGGCCACACATATACCCTACAATGAGTCGACGGGTTTCGAGAGATCAAATGGTTCCCTGATATCCCCTTGAACTGCAGAGATTTCCGCGAATAGAAGTGTTACCCGCCTTCGGTCGAGTAGAATCGAGAGTGTTCGAGGGGAGTGAACTTGACCAACTTGCAGAAAGTGGGAAGGGCCGCACGACTCGTGCTAGTCTTCTTCCCACTTAGATACTTGAAGATTATTTTCATGATCTTTTAGTTAGAAGCTGATTCATTTATTTTTAATCTGTGCAATAATTGACGACTATGTCTCAAGAAGATACGAATTTGGGGAGGGGGGGAGTTATTTTTATCTGTATGCCAAATTTCTCAGTTTTTGCAACCAGACAGTATTCGTTCTTGTTGCGTTAGAACTTCTGCGATGACTGTATTCATATCGTAAGGGGGATTGAGAGTGTTGAGATCGAAAAATTGTCTGCTTTACAAATTAATTTTTTCTTTGATTCAGCGTAGAACATGTTTTAGAGTTGTCTACTAGCAAGAATTTTTAGTGAGATATTTCAGAGTTAGTTTTAGTATGAGGGAAGAGCATGCACATGTCAAGAATATGTTTTTGGCTGGTATTGATGCGTGATGCTGATATTAATTTATTGTCGATCTCTAAAAGCAAGATCCTGCGAGACATTCATCCAGCTGTGCAAACTAATGAGTGTGTGGGTGTTTGAGGATGAAATAGCAAATGACCTACCTGCTGATAGCGATTCTGCTACCTTCACATATACGTAGTTACCTACCGCGGACGTTAGTCGACCCTCATCCTCAATGCATAACCTGTTTTTCTGTAAGACATTTGACTTTCTCTGGCTTTCTCGACTGTCTCGTCTGTCCGTCATTTCCAGATTTCTCATCACTCTTCCACATCACTTGAATGTTCCAGGATCTCAAATTACTGATTTATTGAATTTAACGGATTTTGGTATGGTTAATGCAGATTGCCAAAGGAACAGAGTGAAACTTCTCCTAACGGACACTTATGTCTTACGGACATCTCTGTACAGTGGACATATTCAGATTCCCCGTCTTCTCCACTGGTTTAAACGTCTCTTGTGCTTCTGTTAACGGACACTCTGTAACGGACTCGGAGAGGCAATCAGCAATATTTCATATAGATTAGCTCTGGATTTGTTCTTCCTGTAACGGACAGACGGCAAGCTCACGACCCCTTTTGCTATGAACTTCACAGCTCGGGTTCAGTTTCTGATGAAAGCGATCCTCTCGCAAGCATGTTCAATCCAAACTTTTTTAAAATTACGTGTGACGATTTTTCTTGTTTTCTCCCTCCTACTTCTCTCTAACAGCCACATTTTCGCTCCGTATGGCTATCCGTTAACGAGAATGCAGTTTCACTGTATAAAGTTTCTGGTGGATACTTAATACAGTCAGGCGTGGAATAGGTGCCCGAGGGCATAGCCTGTCTTTTATATCATGCGCTTATCTTGCCTGAATAAGAAAATCATCTAAATCATTATATTACATGGATTTTCAAATTATTCTATGGAAATCGGAAGTTTTCTACCTACTTTCATATGCGGGTTCATCGGTTTATTTCATCCTCTCATGGAGGAGAGCTCCATTATTTTTCTTTTTTGTAAACTGTTATTTTTCCTTTAAATATCTTGTTACATTCAGATCCATGCAGAACAAAATGCATTATCCACTTCAACCTCCTACTAGTGAATGTTATGAATCTAGGTGCTGTAATGAAGGTTGAGGTCGAGATAAAGTTAACTGGTAAGCGCCTTAGTTAAGGCACCGTGCTGAACAGTAAGATTAATGAAATTTATCTGGTTCAAGCTTCAAAAACTCACATTCAACGAATGGAATTCTGATGAGGATGGTACGCTACGGTATTTGTGATGGTCATGTTGACGCTCTAATTCTTTGATAACAACAACCTCAGCATTGAGGGAAGGGTCTGGAGTCAACATGAATTACGACGTCTGACAATAGCAAGTGAAAGCTTAAAAAATACTGCGGTTCCAGGATACTACTCTACTGTGAGGGTTCCTCGGGGAATTGGCAATTTGATGGTGAAATAGTGTCAGCTCATTATTAGGCACTTCCTGGGGAGATGAAGGCAAGAGCGAGACTACCGGCTCTCACCTCTTCTGGGATAATATCATCATCGCATTTAGGTAATAAGAGAGGTAAGATTAAACGCTGTAGAGATGGGGGAGATCTTAACTGTATTAAAGTGTAATCCCCCTTGCCTCTATATAACATTTTTCCTCCATAACCTTCACCCGCAAGTCCTTCTACTTTAGATAGGCTTTTGGTGGTTCTTTTGGTTTATTATTCTGTGAATAATACACCTATGTATTCGCTCAGCAAAAAATTTTTATAACACCCCCTCAAACTTTTTTCTTTTACGTTTCAAGGTGCATAGATTCCAAAAATGCAATGTCCGTCCGCCGTACGCCGTCCGCCGTCCGCCGTATCACGTGTACAGGCTTCATTTTCGGTCTAAAAAATTCGTTCTTTCGCACACATGCTCCATTTGGGCCCTAGTTGTGTCCCGAAACCTTTCAGCCCGATCGGAATATACCCAGGGGTGTTATGAGTGAAAATGTGTGTAAAAATAGGTACTTTTTACGTTTTAGCAACATATTGGTAACATGAGCTTCTGAGATATCGTTTTCTATGTTTTTGGGGACGAGAAGACCGAATATGAAGTCGATTTTGACCAAAGAGTGGAAAATTGAGTTCTACCAAATGTTCAGCTCCCAGAATTGATTTTTTATGAGCGAAAAACCTGGGAAATCGTCTGAAATCACCATCAGTTTGTATAATAACACTGGAAAAAGTGTCAAGACGTGGTTCAGGACGATTAAATGGCACTACCAATGATCAAAGATAGTTAAAAAAAAAAGAAAAAAAAGAGCGTACTACCTAATTTGTGTTTTGGGGGCCAAAATTAATGGAAACCATCAGAAGTAGCTATTTCGATTATTACGCATGAAAGAAACAATTAATGAACAGCCAACGTTTCTGTAGGTATGTCCAATAGAATAATAAACCCATGTGACAAGGACTTTGCAGCGTTTTTTCTCTCGGATCTTGACGTTGAAATGCACTTTTTCATCACACGACGTACTGCAGGCCCGTTCGCTGTATCAACTATCGCACTTGACTCAGACCGACCGAGTTGAACTGAACTCCTCGAAATTTGAGACACGTGAACCAGTGAGGTTAGAAGAAGGAAACGAAGAAGACAGAACGCTGTCAACGCGGTAGCGCTAAGGGCCGTCATGGTGAGCCACTGTCGATAATAAAGTTGATGAATCCGGAAGTGGTAGGTCCGAACCCCTGTATTTTGACTACCTCTTCCCTCTACCACCCCTCAAAAATGGTCCGTTATTGGGCACCTCTGCTACTGCCTTTTCTGTCCTCTCGGACGTGAATAAGTTTGAAAACAGTCCTGTTTACATTCTCTACCCTTACCCACAAAGGAAACATGATGAAACCTGTTTAACTTTACAAGTTTCCCTCGATAAATTACTTGTTCAAATATTGATTATATAGACCCCACATTCTGGCGATTGTAAGTGATTGGGAACGCCATGGATGACTAGGTAGTTTCATACAACTTCACCATGTTTTCCCGAAACAATGGAAGAGAATCCGAAAACACGGTGGATAGCTAATGAACATTTATTTAGGGACGAAACGGCGCCGCCTCTGACCACAGTAAATTAGGTTTAAGTGGCTGAAGGTTTCTAACCGCAGTTAGCGTACCCCACCGCTACAGTCGTCCTTTGTTTTCCTGAATGAGGCGATGGAATCGCGTGTTTTCATCAGTAGCCGGAGCTGCTGTGGAAGGAAACTTTAGAGTCAACATCTTCACGCTCGTAGCTTTTCTTTCTGTCCCACCACTTACTGGTAGACCGAATTCCACTAAGTCTTATTTCGGATGATGTATGTTGATGGTGAACTGTTGTGACTGAGCGTGCTACCCCTCCCACCTTCGCCATTGCGCCATTCTCCCGTCTTGAAGGGCAGCCTTGGGATTCACAAGTTGCCAGCACCCCCTTCCGTCTTATTGACTCCTTGTTCTCACCACACCTTTTCTCACCAATTGAAACATTACTCGCTTCATCATAATCTACATAATATCCCCTCAGAAGCACGTCGGACGGCGGTCCTTGGAAGGTTTTTACATCAATTTAAAATATTTTCAGTATGTGTACATGAACCTGTCTTACGCCACAAAACGTCGTTTGGAAAACTATAAATTTAACAGAAACCTTTCGACCTGCTGATCGTGCAACGTCAATTCCATGACTTACTAGAGCTACACCACCGCTAACTCCCGAATCCTACTAAAGTAGATGTCCATCTACTAGGTACAGAAGTCATTTTGAACTTTTTGTGTGAGTGTGGTTTCGGCTAATTAGGGCTTTTCTGTCTGTATGACCTACCTACATAACGTACGTGTACATAACTACCGAATATACTTGTACATACATACATACATAGCCTCTTTGATAATGATCGCATCACACTTCGCTCAGTTTTAGAAATGATCCGTAGCCATTTAAAACTTGAAATGGATGTGGTTCAGTACGTTGGCTCGATTGAACGGGCGGTAAATAGGAGAATCTACCGCATCTCGGTCATTTTCTGCACATTCAACATTCTCATAACATTCCGCACGTCATTTTCACTTATTCTGCATCTTCTCAACCTGTTACAAATATTAATTCACTATGCTCTAGCCATTCATGAATGCTTTCAAGATAATAATAGCCGTATGAGTAAACCTGATTGCATCAGTTTTCATGCATTCTCAAGCAGCATCACCTGATTAGATATTTTCGAGTGTGATTGAGTTAATATGATTCCACATCAACTCTAAATTTATTAATCGCACTATTTATGACTATTCTTTGGGAAACTCAGCAAAAACAGTTAGATTATAAATCGTCGTAATTATAAAACGAGAATTGATCAGAGAACACACTTTTTTTCTTTCTAATCGATCCATTGACAGTAACCCTAGAAGGGTTGCGACCCCTCTCATTTAAGTTCAGAACTTGCGCTAGAGAGGGTATGGTTCAAGTTGCCTTAAAAATTGCCATAAATGGTTACTGTTTACAGTAAAACAGAACAATCCAAATCCACGTTAAACAAATGAGAAGAATTATGCTTCTTGGAAAATGTTTATCGTACATGAAAAATTCATCTTAGCATGAGGTGTGTACGTACCGAACATAAAGGAAACTGAAACTACAACAAATGAACTATCATAAATAAACTACATATTAATTAAGACTGCTGTCCTTCAAACGTAGGTACATTCGTTGATCGGTGCTAACATGACTTTACCATACTGGAAATATTTGTCAAGGTAAATTTTAAATTTATTAAGGGTATCTGCTCGTTTTATTTCATCAGGTTGAGTATTAAATTTTTTGTTCCTCTATACCTTAAATAATTCTGCCCAAGAGTAGGTTTTTGGGGGGTATCTGAAGGAGCAATGACGCTGATGTTCTTGTCAAGGTAGTAACCGGAGAAATTAAGCCATTTCGGTAGTATTTGTAAATCAAAATTAACGAAGTCCTGTAAACTATTCCCTGAAGAGGAAGTACTTGGAAGAGTCGTAAAAGTTCATTGGAGGTGAATCTCCTGTTCTTTTTTAGTAACACTGTAACAGTTCCTAATGCATGAGCAAGCTAACTAAAAAGAGACATATTAGACATATTTGGGTTATTAGCAATTTATCTAAATACGCTGATCGCCAAACTGCAGATCCATCTTGAATTATCGGCTGTATAAGAGCAAATTAGAAGTTACGCTGAGTGGCATGGTCCAAATTTTCGAAGGTGTTCAATCGTTTTTGTGATATGCTCCGCGAAATTAGGCATACAATTATTTTGCCGTTCTTTTTGTTTCAGGTATGTTCCAGCAGCCTCGTCATAGAGAGTGTGTACTAGCTACTAATCAACTTTGACTGGTATGATAATGCATTTTTCTCACTTACACAAAACAGCCAAAATAGAATGAAGTACAAATTTTTCACCGTGATTAATCTCAGCGTTGGTTACTGTATCATGGACTACCCGAATAGCTCGTGCACTGTGCAGCATTTGCCAGTTGCTAGATTTATTTATCTACAACATGATTCATAGGGCTCAGTAGATTGCCACCCAGCTCGATTCTGAGCCTGGGGTCGAAGAACTGTCCCGGCATTCAGTCAGAAACATATTTTTCTATGCTCTGCCTCATTATCCCAAAGTTTCTCGTACCAAGTACAGAAATCAGAATCTAATTTCACTTATTTAACTTTGAGATTAAAGCTCCTTTTATTAATCAAAGTGCAGTCCACTGCATTTTTCGAACATATATATTATATTTTAAATATGGCTGCAGATTTGGATGTATATGTATAGATGTATGATCCGAAATAGTGATGGCGTAGGTAATGGAATTTCCCCGCCTCAAAATCACTTCTAATGAGAAAATTGCTCGATTAAACCTGCAAATTCAGAAAAAATAGAAAGAACGAAGTGGTAATTGTGTAGGTACAAAGAGCATCAGGATTATTCCAAAAACGGTCAAATGGCAGTAGGTGGTTCTGTGGTAGGTCAAACTATCTAGACTGGTGTTACACTGCAATCAGCCCCTCCTCTCCGTGAACACCTCGTTGCCTTGATTATAGGATTCCCTATAATTGCAAATGTTTATCGGGAAATCCTTCCTTTTCATCATCTTCTCGAATGTTATTCTAATTGGAGGGATCCAGTTGTTTGTAATGGGTGAGGGAGGTTAAACTAGCCACCCATACAGCGTAGTTTCCCCCGTCCACTGGGAGGCAGTGTGACAGCTGCCCCTGGAGAAGAGATTGGGTTGATTATTACGCAATGCTTCCAGGAGATGACAATTCGTTTTCGCGAACCGACCGCCTCATTAGCCGCGTGTCAAAAAAATCGGGAAAGAGCCCGGATCCAATGTAAAATTGGACGGGATTTCCATATACCGTCACTAGTTAGTAGGTACGAGTGTAACAACTGTAACCAGGTCCCTACCCCTACCTCCACTAATACTCCTGCTACGATTTCCTATGGTACAATCACTGTACAATTTAATCTGGAATATCCTCGTTATGTTCATTAGGTTCATTCGAACTCACTCCCAACCCCCCCCCCCCCCCCACCCCCAGATACTCCAGTTATTTGTTCTAGCCTCGGGGGTCATTTGTTTAATTTTGCTTTTGTCTGGATTAATTTTCTTATATAACCGTTCAGATGGTAGACAACAGCTTTATTTCGTTTTCTCATTAAAAGGGCCATCCATCATGCCCTGCCTTACTCGGGTGCTGCGTTGTCATCTTGAACGCGTTCTATCGGATGCAGCATAAATTAAGCCTACACGTTCATAATTTCTCAACAAGCCTTTCAACCTGACTTCAGACCTACCATTTAGAATTTATTAAGAAGTGATTTGACTAGGGGAAGGAATGGGGCTTATTTGAAGAGGCGATGTCCTGAAAAGCAGGCAAATATTAGTTCAGTCTTGCAACCGGTGCCAACTGAGGTTTTTCTAATAAAAGCCATATGAATAATATTATGTATCCATATGTTTCCCATTGTCTGTGGCTGGTGGAATTTGTAATATTATTTTTGGGGACTGGAAAAAATAAAAATAAATAAATAAATTTAAAAAAAGATAATAGCGAGAGACCATACCACTTTTCGTAAAATTATAGAATTTTTTCGTGATTTTAGCAATTTTTACCGATTTTTGACCCTTATAAAGTCAAATCCGATCCCTTTATTTTGAGAAAAATATTTTTATCTCGGAAATAGTTCCTCTTTCTGTCGTGAATCACCATCCCTCACGTCGGATGAATTAATATTGATTTAAGCTCTTGATACCTACTGTTATACCATAGCATTATTAATTAATAGTGGTTGCTTAGCAGTTGTTGAAGTTCTGTGCAGGGAGCAACATACGGCATGTGACCACGACACCGTATCACCCGCGTTCAAATGGGTTGGCCTAGCGAGCGGTCAGAACTTTTAAGCAGAGGTTTTCGGCATCTAAAGCAAGTCAGGAGGATATCCAGACGAAGGCTTTGCCACTGCCTGACATCGTGCAGGACCTCGATTCATCGGACCACCGGAAGGACGCCGGCCGAGCTGATGTTGGGACGCTTACTGAGAACAAGGCTGATGCCGCTAAAACCAGATTTGACAAGTAGGATGGAGGAGAATCTCTACAAAACACAAAAACTCTACCGTGATAAAGGGGTAAATACGGTCCCCCTGGGTTTGGGTGAAGAGAAGGAAGGAAGAGAAGAGTTCAAAGAAGGGGTTGTAAAGAAGAGGACAGGGCCACGTTGTAGTCGTTGAAGGAGTCGAGCGCTGAGTTCATGCAGACCAGCTGAGGAGCGCCGGAGCGCCCCAGATCGGAAGGGGAGATGATGTTAAACCATAGCATTATTTGTATTGGTTGATAGTCACGGGTGACTAACTGGTAGCTACCATATATATTTTCGTCAAAAATATAATTCATTCGTATTCTTGCCTTTAACCAGACTACTTTTGTTGAGTACCTACATGAGTTGTCACAGATACCAATTTTTTTACCCCCAAAATCCAAATTGACCCCTATTCTGTATGAAAAACAACTGAAACTGTCATTTTCTGTCTTTACTCGCCTTTTATACCACTTCAAATGATTATTATGCAAGTTATTCGCGATTTTAGCCGTTTTATCCATTTTGATCCCTAAAACATCAATATGACCCCCCCCCCCCCCCTCGGAATTTTTTTAAATTGCTCATCTTCGAACTCATCGTTTTGTTTGGCAATACGAACATTTTGGCGAAGTTTGACATTTTTATCATGTACCCAAGGTCAGATATCGTCTGGAGTGACACATGAATATATATACAATATACTTACATACATAATGTGTAGATCCGATAGTGAATCGGGGGTTGTCGACCGTTTCATGTGTAAACTCGTAAAAGGATGTTGAGGTTCGGTCAAGAAAATATTTCCTTGACAGAACCTCAACATCCTTTTAGGATATGTAGCTACATATGTATGTACATATATGTGTACATGTAAAGTTTTGTTAAAATCTAGGGGTGATAGAAAAGTATATACTTATGTACATATTTTTTTAGGTTAAAATCAAGGGATGACTTCAGGACGCTCTGAAACGGATTTGCCTATACAAAAAAATTTGCAAAAATTCAAGTTCTGACATTTTTGGCCCATTGCAATAGCTTCTTTTTTTTGAAAATTCGCTAAAAATATAAAAGGCGAGAAAATGAGGTCTGACACTGTTACCAGGTGTAGTCACGTGCACTGCTCTGAACCCGGACCCGACCCCGAACCCGGACCTTTTCACTCACTAGATGCTTATATGCGTTCCGTTCCACAAATAAATTGGTACTTACCGGTCGTCCAAAACAAGCACTTTTGATGCTGAACTCATGTTAACTCCTCTAAACATTAAAAAGAAACGGAAAGGTTGACAAAAATTGCGTATGGGACTAAAAAAAAAATGCACTGTGGACACTACTTTGGAAGAAGGTAAAGTGGCGATCCGCTGGGAATCGATGAACCATTGCCGCTAATGCTAATGGCTACGCCATGCTAAACAACAGAAGCACCCAGTCAGCAAGGCTTCCCAGTTCCCAGCATGACCTAACCACATTTTCGCCCCCCTTTCCGCGCTTCTTTTTTAAAATCTCGATTTTCAAAAGCCCCTGAAAGAATAAAGAGATCGGTTCTTTCCTATGTAACCCTTCTTCGTAATTTGCATATCAAGAGCTTTTAGGAAAAATTTAAACTCAACCTGCGATCGAAGCCGATTTTAATTACTGAAAACCAGCGCCATGGTACAGCTTGAAATGCAATCATCGATCACAACAATGGGGCCTAATTTATACAGGATTTATCAATCGCTAACTATTCTTGAATATCAGCAACAGGTTAGACAGGTATCAGAATTAAATTGAATAAAATACTTGATGTATCGAGCTCAATCATGGAAAATAATAAATCCTTATGTGGCGGACATTTCATTTTCTTCTCATAACTCCCTTCCGTTTTGCCGACTATGGATCCCCCCCCCCCCCCCACAAATGCCTCTGAACAAAATCGATACTTTCATAACTAAATGAAAACTCACTGCTAGATATAAATCATCCGTTTTTCAGGATCAGGCGCTGACCATTAGCTTCCTCTTGTCCAGGCCCCAACTACGGACGAGCCCGGTGGTTTTGAATGGAAGTAATCTGTAACGACTCCTCCGTCTCCCATTCAATACTTGAATTGATAATGAAACAAATAATAGAAGGGGGATCCTCGTTTTTTTCTCTCTCCCTTCTTCCTTTACAGCCATCGATCCTGCAGTGGCAAGCCTTCGCCCTGAGTGGTAAAAACTTGAAAGGTACCTACTTAACTGCCTTATCAGGCACCCGGGGAATTAATCTATTGAGTGAAGCATTATTTGTCATTACCACCCTTTGATTAAAACGATTTCTTGTCATCCTCTTGGTGTCTCATCCTGCAACAAAAGAAATCCGTGATGAATGTTGTTCTCTTCTACGCTACTCGATCGGAGCCTGCGATGTGCTGGGTCGCCTGCATAAGCGCCGATACCTCAAAGATTATACGGCATAATTTAGGATATAATCGACAAATACATTGATGATACATTTAAATTTTTTTAAAGTGTTAATGTGTTAATTATACATTATTACTTACTTACTTAGTCGAGTCCTCGCCTACCTGGATGGTGTTGAGGATTTACAGAATGACTTCCAAGCCTGTCGGTTGGTTGTCAGTTTGCGGGCTTCGGTTAATATTTTCCCTTTGGATCGGCGTCTCCTCCGCATCATCCAGCCACTTTTTGCGGGGTCATCCTCTTCTTCGGCCGCTCGTTCTGGCGGAATACACCTTCCTTCCTTCCAGTTCTTCCGGCATGCGCTCCACCTGTCCGAACCATCTCAACTGCCCTTTTTCTCTTCTGTTATTTTTCTGTTTCTGGAGTGGTTCTATACACAGTGAACTGCAGATTATCTGGTTCCTATCACGATCTCGCAGTATCTTCCCCTCAGTCTTCCGAAGGAACCTCATCTCAATAGCCTCAATACGACTCCGAGCGGTTTGGGTGAAGACCCAGCTTTCTTGCCGGTAGATGAGGGTTTGAAAAAAAAACGCTGCAAATTATTACACAACGGTTTATTATTTACCTGTATAGATGCCCCTTCTGCGTAGATCACTGTTTTCTGTGGTCAATACCTATCCTCCTGCTCCCCTCAGGAAAGCCTACTTCGAGTTAAAGTTTCATAAAAATGCGCGAGATTCAATAATTCAAGCATTAATGAATTATTTGTTGTTGTTCATAAAGCAAAACTTTGTTCGAGATACGAAAGTACCTATAAACAATATCCAAAAGAGCGATCATTCTTCAAATGAAATGAAATCACAGAACAACCAACTCGACTTCATACAGCCATCCATGATTATAATAAGTTGTTATGTTCCCTAGCAATCTATCTGGGCCGGATTTATACCGTTCCATTCACGATCATATCGACGAAGCTTTTCAGTGCGAACGAACGGCTGGTGGTACAATGCTCCGGGTGGGCTCCGAAAATTCTTTAGTTTGAAATAAATTTAAAAACGCAGAAAAAAAGTATACCCGTCAATTGAAAGTTTTCGAGCTACGGCGTTCTGAAAAATTTGGACCCCTATTTTTCACCCCTGACAACGAAGACGAGCTTTGCGGACCAACTTGACCCCAAACGGGACCTACAATCCAAATTTCATTAATTTTGGTTCATGGTAACTAAGAAACGTGCGAAGTACGGCGTACGGCGGACAGCAGAAATTTTTTTTATTCCGTTTTTGGATTCTACATAGCTTGAAATGGAAACCATCAAATTTTGAGGGGAGGTTAAAGAAAAGTTTTTTGATGCTCGATTCCAGAGGTTCATTTATTGAAAATAATTAACCAACTGCGCTATACGCAGCCAGTTTGGTTTTCTTGCTTACAGAGCACTGGCTGGGGAAGCCCCTATTCAACATTATTACTATGTTATTTGTATTATATATTATATTATCATGGCCAGATGATCTATTTTCGATGTTCTTGTGTAGTGAATTGTTACAGACTGATCGATAGCAGTGATTCCTCCGGAATCGAGGAACATTATTTGATCAAGTGCCCGAAGTGGAGGGATGTGTGGATTATAAAACCCCTCGATTACGATCATTCAAAGAGCCTTTGATCTCCCGGCATACTAAGCGTGCGTAGCTAACTTCAATGTCGTTGAATAATGATCATTGCTCTACGAATTGAATGCACCAGCTTCAGCGCAAGATATAAATCACAGGGAAGGTTATGGGTAAGATCAGTTCCACGTATGACCAGTTAATGAGAAGATGGAAGCGTCTAAATGGAAGTTTACAATTCGTGAACTGAATCGCCACCTCGGTAACGCATAAATACACGCAGACTACGGTTGAAGTGAATCCGTTACCCCTCATCCTTTCCATCCCTTTACCGTCGAATCCTGCCACAGTCCCCACCCATTACGAACCACCACGCTCCGCTCTGAGGGCCATCTCAGCGGGATTGCGTATCCCTTCCGATTAAACGAGGCGCTGCGGGTTTGCTGTCGAGGGTGAAGGCGGCTGCGGTGGATGGGGATGGGAAAGGACGCTGAGAGGAATTATATGGAGAAGTGGGGTTATTATTAACGAGGTATGCAACGGCCCGCAGAACCGGTCGGTCGTGCGTAACTTTCGACCATCAGACTCCCAATCATCATCAACTACCTTACGCCCCGCTCAAACTCTGTAATGGCCCCAGATCCTTTTATTCATACGATTCAGCTCAATCACTCTTCCCGATCTGACGCTCACTGTAAAAATCGTTTCGGACCAGCTCGATTACACTGGGTAGGCATTGGAGTAGGTAGATACACACACACACGGATTCGCAGCCACAGAACCATAGGTACGCCTCGTACGGATATTCGTTTACGGCCCCTCAGACCAGCACCAGGCGTGTCGCAAGGCCCAAGCACCAAAATTTCAACTTGGAGACTCGGGAAACTCACAGAAATGCAAAGATAATTCGTCCCTACGTATACAGGGTGTCCAGTGATAAGGTGTCACACCTGCAAGGGATCGATCCCTTGGACCCTTACATAAGGACCCTAGAAATTTTTCTTGAAACGCTTAGTTGTCGAGTTACAGCCATGTTACGTTTTTACGCCACTTCCGCTATTCATGACTTTATGACATTGTCACCCGTTATTATTCGTCCTACAGCAATTCTAAGGGTATCGTTGGAAAGAGCGGGAAAAACCTAAAACGTGAATCCAATAATGATTTCACCACTCGAGTTTACAGTGGCTAAAATTACGGATAAGTGAGGAAAAAAGGGGGTTTTGAGTTTTTGAGTTCTTTCATACGCCCATTTCAACCAAAAATCAGCCACCAAAAGCCGCACCATTTTCAGTGAACACTTCTCAAAAATCAGAGCTTTCTGGTGGTAGGTATATAATTTTTTTTATGATTAGGCTCAGAAATCACAGTTTAATCTGAAGAATAGGGGAAAATCACGGTATCCGTGGTAAATGGGGGTAAAAGTCAGTTATAAATAACGTTTATATAAACAGTTTATATAAAATCACTGAAACTGGTATGGAAGGGTGAATAAAGTTAGATGTTGATTTACCCTGACGACAGCTTTGGTTCACTGTCAAATCCTTGGGATTTGCTGAATCGGTTGATGAAAAAACCTCTGTGTTTACTACTTGTTCGCTTCAAGTTTAAATCAATATATTTTAGGTACCTACTAAAACTCGCAGTGTGGTTCTTATTCGTTTGGTTTATCCAACTTTATCATTGTCACTATTGCAGTATTTATTTGTCGCTACACTAAAATGTGATTCTGGTGTGCGTTTATGGACTGCTCAGTTCGTCTTTGCACAATAAACGGGGTTTATTATTATTATTAATGAAAACGGAAAAATACCATTGCAGTTGTTTTTCTTACAAATAGGGATCAAATTTGGATTTCCAGAGTTCACAAATTGGTATTAAGGGCTCAAATCAATAAAAATTCACCTGTGTGGTATGGTGATGTCGACGGAGGGACTATTTCGATGATAAACATATTTTTCTCAAAAAAGAGTGTGCAAAATTTGACTTTATATGTGTCAAAAATCGGTAATCGGTAATGGCTAAAATCACAAGATTTTTTATAATTTTGCGAAACGTGGTATGGTTGCTGCATGACGAGAACTTTTTTGCTGTTTTTGGTCGAACTCGTAGCCCAAGTGTACAACGGAATTCTGAAGGAATTTAAATTTTTCGACATTGACATCTACAGACGCAATTTATGTCAATATGTCAAATACATCAGTGAGCCCAGACATTTTCATCAAAACTTGGAGCCGTGAGGGTTATGTCGTCATCAATGACCGCCAGGCCTGGAATAGGGGTAAGTAGAATATGTATACATGACATTTTTCCACGTTCCTGAAATTCCAAACATCATACCTATAAGGCATTTGAACAAACACTTTTACGTACGTAAGGATTTCTAATATCGAGGTTTGTAATAATGAGTTCCCCCACCGTAGTAATGCCAGAACTTCTTCCATCTTCGGAAGAAGAAATCGAGGCATTTCACAGTATAAATTTAAGGTTTGGCTGTAATCCGCAAGAATTCTAACTTCATTATTTTCCTTGACAGCTATGTCCTATATATTGACAGCTATGTCCTATATCGCTTTGTACTGTATATATGGGGCAGAGCGTGCGTTTTGAAAAACAGGGCGTTTATCTGGCTTCAATTTGACATCAAATGAATAATTTTTCAATTCACCCATCTTTTTTGAAATATTCTGGGGTAGTTGCCCATTAAATCATTGAGAGTTTTCTGCCAGTCATCGGGTTTTCGTTGTATTGTAGTGTCCACAGGAAAGTTGGATAGCCAGTCTCGCCTAGACAGCGTAGCATGATCCTGTTCGACAACGAACAGGTTCAGGTTTCCTGTTTTGCCGTGATATTTAACTCTAATCCTGCAGCTACCAATGGGACTCAAGATTTCATTGCTTTAACTTTTGAATTTGACCGTAGTTGTCTCCAATGGTGTACCAGCTACTTGCCTGAATTATGCTAGGCGCCTTACTGTCGCGGCACTCCCTATGTCAAGCTCCATCTGGACTGGTTTTCCTTCAATGTGAAATTGAATCATTCGACTCTATTAAACTCGTGCTGTAAATTCTTTTCTTCATATTGTTTTATCGGCTGGCCAGCATTTTTGCCCCCTCGCATATCCGTTCTGTTTTTATTATTTTTTGTTAAACAGATCTGTGATGCATGGCCGTATTTTCTGCATGGCGCGCAGAATAAATCAGTGGCAGCCACATGTGAGTAGTCAGCACAGCCAAAACAACGAGCTGAAGAATTGCCCCGTTGCTTTATTTTGAACCTTTTGGATCGTATCGTAGCGCTATAGTAATTCCTGCGTACTTACTGACGCTTTTCGATTTGTTGGGCTATTTCAACCGTTTCCTCGTCTTTTTTCGAGATAAATCCTATCCAACATAACTCTACTTCGTAGGCCACTAACAAAGACGTCCCTCAATATGATCTTTTAGGTGCTTGCATCATACTCATACACAAGCAGGGGCGCCGCGCCCATAAGGCCACTTGGGGCACTGCTCCGGCACCCGAAAACACTACCTAAAAGTTGAAAAAAAAAAAATCCGACCTGGTGTTCAATTGGCATTTGAATTTCCCTCCGTACACTGTACCTAGCTTTTTTCACGAAGTTTAACAGCGACCCTCTGGATTTATTTGGCTATGGATATTCAGTATTCTAGTAGAGCATCCATGGTGCTTCATGTTAGCTATGCAGACCAAGCATGTTATCGGAATATGGTGGCAGTGACCTATGGCAGACATGAAAAGAGGACAAATAAGCCGAGAATTTCCACTGCAGTCCTCCGCGAGAGTTATCGATGTCCTGCAATCGAAATCGACACATAGGCTCTTGAAACTGGCGGGCCTTGGGGCCTAGTGTTCCCATGGCTACTGAGAAAAGTGGGCCGCCCGCGCATGCTCAGTTGAGTAAAAATTTAGTTCGCCACGCCCACTTTGGACCCTGTTCCCAGGATCTGATTTCGACCCAAAAATCGTTCCTTGTCTTTCGATTTTTTATTTTTTTTATTATTTTTTTTGTGATATTGCTAATCACATTCGGTTTCTCTGTTGAGTCTGTTGTCGATGTTCAATTTTTTGCGTCAAATTCTGTGCGTCAGCGTTGGATCCGGTTCCGAAGTCAGAATTGTATTTGTGGTACCTAAGTGCGTTTTGTCCTGTCTGTGGTCTTGTGGGTTGATCGGCGTCGTAACTCACAGGTAAGTACCTGGCTTCTGTCAACAGCTTCTCCATTCAAATGGGTACCGGCCGACGGGTCATTGCTTGTTGCATTTTAGTTACTATGGTTTTATACCACATGAATTGGGTGGCTAATTTACAGTCGAAATTTTTGACGTTTTCTTACGTCGATAAAATGTCTATCAACAGATTTAACAGCTGAATATCACTCCATCAATAAATAAAGGGAAGGATGTTGTTGCCTTGAGGTATTTTGTAGAAAAATCTGTTTGTTTTGTGTTCTGGTTTGGTGTCCCACCGTTTTCAGAGCCCACGCACCGCTACTGCTGACAAGGGATTACAAGTTTGCGAAGTTCGAGTAGATAAGCACCACTTTCTTTCTTCCCCTTCTTTCTGCTTCATATTTAGGAAGGCGTGACGGCTAGGAATGACAAAGGTCTTAGGGCACAGGTGGTCCGTCAGCAGCTTCACCAGGTCGCTATATTTTGAGTTTTTAACTAGTCCTGGATATGCTGAGTTTTCAACTTGGGTATTATTTGGTGGTAAACATGCAAGCACCTAGAGGGTTTACCTTGTCTGCGTCGGGCGTTGTATTATTGGTAACGTCGTATCTGTAGAATGACTCAAATTGCGCCAGGTAATCCTCCTCAATGTTTTCTGATTCATCGTACTTGTCGAATTTCTTTGATGTTCTCGCTTCCGAAAATATTGATATACCTACTTATTTGTTGTTGCATTTGAAGAATTTTTTTCATCGTTCGGTTGAGTTGCTAATTTGACTGAAGCAGGTGTGTCAAGGTGGGATCATCGGCGGCGCCAGCACTCGGTGGATTAGCTGGCATGATGTAATACGATATTATCAAGCGTATTAGGACTGCGTCAATGTTCGGGTTTTGTAATAGCCGAACTACAAGTTCAGTCAGTGGCTTTTAATCGCAAAAATAAATGTGCACTTCGTGACTCGTCTCGGAATGTAGCATGAACAGTGTAAAAACCGCATGGGTTCTCTCTACTTAACAGCCGAGGGTGGTGGCTGTCGCTGTAGGTGTCGGCGGTTATGCTGTTGGGCAGCGGGCTAACAGGCATCTTTCAAGTACACCGGAGTTCTGACTATGCACAAAATTTGGCCAAAATATGCACTCGAAATGGGCAATTTATGTAATTTTTTTTTAAATATTCCTAAAATGAACTAAATTTTGCTTTGAGACGTACAGGTAGTCTATACATTATGTTCCAGTTATTATCGCATCCTTAAACAATTATAGAAAAGGATCAAGGAAGAAAATGGAATGAAAATGTACACACCTATTTTTCTCGACCATACTATATTTACATTTATACAAAAAAAGTCACTTGCTATGACAATTATAGCACTGGTCACAATTGATTTTCCCAAATTGTCAACTGGAAATCTCCTACGGTTGTCGCTGAGGAGCAACTTTAATGCAGAAAACGACCTCTCGACATCACAGGACACGATGGGTAAACATTTCAATGCTGAGTGTTCACCTGGGGTAAGGCCAGATGAGAGGTCGGAGTGCTGCATTTTCGGCTGATTCTTCCGGGCAACCAACGCCTTATCCTGATGCCCTCTGGTTTTTTTGTGCTAAGCCCTACCAGGTTCGCGGATGAAACGGTGAATGGCCTGAGAATATCTGTGACCCCTTTTCAGAAAAACTATCTCGGAGGATTTGGCGATTGAAATGTCGAAAAATAGGGAAATTCCCCAATTCGATTAAAAATACAGAAATATGCACAAAACTGCCAAAATATGCAAAAATTAAAAAAGAACGAAATATGCTATTTCAATTTCAATTTAACACACGCTAAACGCTTCAGATTCCCTGTTTTGGCCAAAACACCAAAAGTAACCTTTTTATTTTTAGTACCTATTTTTTGTCGTTCTCGCTCATTGAGCTTAGTTTTAAGCGGATTGAATGAAGGTGAATATTATTTTAATTGAGCTCTCAGTGCAGTGATATGAACTCATGTTTCTTCGGCAAAGTTCAATGCGATAAGACGATTCGCCCGAGCCATCGCCACGTCCCTCCCATCTACGTGTCAGTATCGTCCTGTGAAACGTCGAACAGCGCCAACCACAGTGCTCAGCATCGCCAGCTTGTTTTTCCCCAATCTCTCCGTGCGACTACGTCATTAGTTCTCCGGAATTCTTGGCATTTCTATCCCCCGCCACGCAGGGAAATAAGCCGGGAAAGAACCCCTATACCATTCTTCCCCCACCACGAAGGGAAACAAGTCGGGAATTTGGCGAAGTACGTAATTACTTCCCAATTTACTTTCGAGCTGTGAAGATCTCGATCGACGGACATCCGCCGCAGCCCCACACCTCACCAATCGCCATCCCCGGACAAGAGGAGCCGACGGTCCCGGATTCGAATCCCATCACAGGCAACTTATTTTTTTCTTTCATTTTCCTCGAAGGACATGTCCTGTCATTTTTTTATGGCCATTAAGTTTTTCAGAGCCCTTTCCTTTCAAGCCCATTGTCTTGAGTGATTTCGAACAATAAATCTAATTTGGTACCTACATACGAGAAATTCACCTATATTTTCTTGGTCAACCTAGTATACTTACAGTCTATTCCAGTAAGTACATCCTTTCTATACAGCCTTCCACTGCATCTATATATCTCAAACATTCCCTCAAAACGGAAAAGTAGAGCGATATACGCGATAAAAAAAAAAAAAAAAAATGCAAAATATGCAAATTCCAGTCCCTAATAATTATCTACCTACTAGCTGTACTCGCATGCGTTGCAGTGCCACCCAAAGAAGGAATTTGTTCGTGTTTCAATTTTGTATACTGAAGTGCTTTTCGGTACTTTTTTTCTTTTTTAGCGAATTTTCAAAGAAAATGAAGCTATTGCAATGGCTTCGAAATTTAAATAATATAAATTTTTGGAAATTTTCTTCATAGAAATCCGTTTCAGACCATTCTAAAACGATTCCTGAAATTTTAACACTTTTTTTATATGTATATATATATATATAATTTATTTATATATGTGTCACTCCAGACGATAACTCTCGATAGAATTGAGATAAACAGCTCAAATTTGCACAAAAAAATCTATCTTGGCAATCGGAAGGCTAAGTTCGAAGATGGGCGAAATTGGCCTACTCTAAGGAGGGTTTTGGCGCATTTAAAGTGCGCAAAAATTACCCAAAAAATCCCCAAAATGTTATTTTCCAACAAGTGACCCCTCATTTTAAAGGTTTTTGCACGCTGAACACGATGGTGGAATCGGATTTTAGATATCTTGATCCGTTCTCAAATTTAGAGCATTTAAAGTGCGCAATAATTACCCAAAAATCCCCAAAATGTTATTTTCTAACAAGTGACCCCTCATTTTAAAGGTTTTTGCACGCTGAACACGATGGTGGAATCGGATTTTAGATATCTTGATCCGTTCTCAAATTAGAGCATTTAAAGTGCGCAAAAATTACCCAAAAATCCCCAAAATGTTATTTTCCAACAAGTTGACCCCCTCATTTTAAAGGTTTTTGCACGCTGAACACGATAGTGAAATCGGATTTTAGATATCTAAATCCGTTCTTAAATTAGAGCATTTAAAGTGCGCAAAAATTACCCAAAACTAGGATAATCTTTAAACTCTTACCCCCCCCCCCCCCCCACCCCCTTAGAGTGGTCAGATTGAAATATGTGAGAAGTATTAATTGAAGACGAGAGTTCGAAGCAAAAAAGGGGGAGGCAAACGATTAGTACAACTCCTTGAATTTACCCACAGCGATCAAATAAATAAGCACTTAGTACAATTACGTAATAAACAAACGGTAGAATCAGGATGGACAAAACGTACAAATTAAAATAAATACGAAGAGAAT
>OX940974.1:146907459-147032554 GCA_954871275.1 Leptopterna dolabrata
GGGTTCATATTAGGTAGGATAGGGTAGTTAGGACTTTTGACTTACCTACTCAAGAGAGTGCAGTAGGTAAAGGAGTTGTTATAGAAAATCATGAGTGCTTCAAGTGCAGGTTGTTTTTCATGCAGGCTCAATCTTGAAATAAACTATGAAGGAAGGGATGTGGTTTCTGGAAGGATCACTTGGGAAGAACATGTGGGTTCTCTTGATTGATCTACAAATTTGAACTGCAATGTGAACAATTCAAACACAAAAAAGTATGATGTAATAGAGTTTTTTGCTTCGAACTCTCGTCTTCAATTAATACTTCTCACATTTTTCAATCTGACCACTCTAAGGGGGTGGGGGGGGGGGTAAGAGTTTAATGATTATCCTAGTTTTGGGTAATTTTTGCGCACTTTAAATGCTCTAATTTAAGAACGGATTTAGATATCTAAAATCCGATTTCACCATCGTGTTCAGCGTGCAAAAACCTTTAAAATGAGGGGTCACTTGTTAGAAAATAACATTTTGGGGATTTTTGGGTAATTTTTGCGCACTTTAAATGCTCTAATTTGAGAACGGATCATGATATCTAAAATCCGATTCCACCATCGTGTTCAGCGTGCAAAAACCTTTAAAATGAGGGGTCACTTGTTGGAAAATAACATTTTGGGGATTTTTGGGTAATTTTTGCGCACTTTAAATGCGCCAAAACCCTCCTTAGAGTAGGCCAATTTCGCCCATCTTCGAACTTAACCTTTCGATTGCCAAGATAGATTTTTTGTGCAAATTTGAGCTGTTTATCTCAATTCTATCGAGAGTTATCGTCTGGAGTGATATAAATATATATATATACATATAAAAAAGTGTTAAATTTCAGGAATCGTTTTAGAATGGTCTGAAACGGATTTCTATGAAGAAAATTTCCAAAAATTTATATTATTTAAATTTCGAAGCCATTGCAATAGCTTCATTTTCTTTGAAAATTCGCTAAAACTATTTTTACAACCATACCGCCCCTGGGTGTATTCCTATCGGGCTCGCGAGCTTCGGAGCACAAATAGGGCCCAAGTGGAGCCTGTATGCGGAAGAACGACGATTTTAGACCAAAATTTAAGGTAAGTTTCAGGCTGAAATTTGTATAATAACGGTAGAAGTAATATCAACAGGTGGATCAAAACAATGAAATGGCACTATCAATGATAAAGGATAAATTGCAAAAAAAAATCGTGTTTATGAGGGCCAAAATTGGTGGAAACCTTCAAAAGTAGCTATTTCAATTATTGCACAGGAAATAAACAATAAATGAACCAGCCAAAATTTCTGTAGGTATGTCCAGTAAATAATAAACCCATGGACTATGCAGGGTTATTGGTATCTGCGCTCCTTGAAACGGAAAAGAAAAAATTTCGAGGGGGTAAAAAGAAAAAGAAAAATGCTAAAAAGTCCTTGTCACATGGGCTTATTATTCCATTGGACATACGTACAGAAATGCTAGCTGATCATTTATTGTTTCTTTCATGTGCAATAATTGAAATAGCTATTTTTGATGGCTTTCATAAAAAATGAATTTCGGGAGCTTAACCTTCGTTACAATCTCAATTCTTCACTCTTCGGTCAAAACCAACTTACGAGTAATATTCGTTCTTCTCGCCCTAAAAAAACATGAAAAGATTCCTCAGAACCTCATGTTCACTTAAACCTCAAAAATTCCTCAAACAACCCTATTAAAACCCTATTTACACACCCATTTTTTCTCCCATAACGCCCCTGGGTGTATTTCGATGGGGCTGCCGAGCTTTGGTACACAACTATGAGGCAAATGTGTTCCCAAATGGGGACCCAAACTGTGCGGAAGAACGACGGTTTTAGACCAAAATTTAACGTAAATTTAAGGCTGAAACTTTGTTAGAACCTCAAATTTCCACTCTTTGGTCAAAATCGACTTCATATTCGGTCTTCTCGTCCCAAAAAAAAAAACATGGAAAATGATACCTTAAAAGGTCATGTTACTAAAACACAAAAACTACCGAGGTAGATAGAATAGATACGTTCTGGAACAGCAAAGTCCCTGTGAAGGTCACGGGATACTAAACCCGCACGACACCAGACCCGCAATGCGTGGACTCAGCTCCACCTCCACCTCCTTCCCCTCCTTCGTAACTGGCATGGCGAGAAAATTGTTGGTCATCAGGAAGATTCGTACCCTCGATCTTCTGGTTATGAGTCCAGGATGCTAACCAGTAGGCTATGTAGGCCAGTTGAAAAGAGTTGTTTAAAAACATGATTATACGTGGCTCGGGCGGTGGCTGGGGCGTGGGCGGGGACCAGGCCGAGGCGGGGCGGGGGTTCCCTCCAATTTTTTTAAATTCTCTAGTTTTAAAATACCGCCCCTCATCCCTCTTCTTAGTCATGCATAGTACATCAGACCAGCAGGATCTCCCGCCTTTTTTACCACCAATTTTTTGAATTTCTCCCACCACGACCACTCCTCCTCAGGATTCAGCTGATGTTCTCTTTCCCACCAGTTTTTAAATGCCTAGCGGGATCAGAGTAAGGTGGAAGCTGATAGTGTCAGGGGCGAGCGTGCAATTAGATAAAAACTCATCCGAGGAAATTAGTTGTTTACATTTTTCCTCTCCACTTCCTCCAATAATAATCAGTTCTAAGTGGCTGTCTTATAAATAAAACGATTTTGTTTTACCTGCCTACCCGACCAAGGTGAGCGTTGGCCAAAAGGAGGCTTATAGCGTTGTGTAGCTTAATGCGTGCGTATGTGGGATTGTTCGCAGAAAGGATAAGGCTGTGAAAAGTTGTGCGAAAACGCTCATTAAAACGAATGGTACCCAGCCTAGGAGTCAGAATGAGGCGGAAGCGGGACAACCGCGAGCGAGCGGTTACCCATTATATTAACGATAAAAATGTCTCCAATTCTAATCAGTTCAGTGTTTGACTTCGACGTGACACCAACACGGGAACAACTCTCTCATCAAAATGAATAGCGTTTGTGAAAAGTGTTTAAACGTGATTCCCATCAAGCAACATTTGAGGCATATTCTGGAATCCTGTGGCAATCTGGAATGTAAGTATTGCGGAAAAGAGTTTAAACTCTGTGAATGTTTTGAAAGGCATGAAAATAAATGTGGAAACCAATCTTCGGTTAAAAAAATCAGACTGTGGGAACCGAAGTAAGAAGAATTAATCGAAAAAATAGGACGAGGCATGACTTGTGGATACCAAACAGCTTTTAAAAACCGACTGCAATCATGGTTTATTCGAAACGATTCACCTTCTGATTTACCAAATTTTCTGTCGAAAGTCAAAGAGGAGGTAAAAATGAAAATAAGAGAAGCTTTGAATGAATTTACATCGATCAAGGTCAATTTAGTTGCGGTGTGTACATTTAAAAATGTGAACGGTGATGTACAAGATAAAACGTTCAAAACAAGATATAAGGCAGTACAAACTGATACAATCCTGAATGACGTTGTTATGAAATTTAATGGAAAATTGAAAAACGAAATGGAAGAGGCTCAACTGGAAAAAAGCGGATGGTCATTAAAACAGATAGAGGGATTACGTTTAAGAATCAATAAAAATAATCCTCTAAAGAGGAGCACTTACATCCGCCTTCCGACTCAAATTGAAAGCAAAAAGGCTTGTGTAAATGTAAAGAATAATGACAAATTGTGCTTTAAATATTCCATTCTAGCCAAATTGATCACCGAAAATGCGCACCGTGTGAGTAAATATTTCAATCTTGAACATCCATATGATTTTTCCTGCATCGTTTTCCCACACCTCTGAACCAAATTAAATAATTCGAGATTGCGAACAACATTTCGATTAACGTATACGGACTTGAGAAGGATTACAAAATAGGTATGTCCACTTAAAGTCGCTAAAGAATAATTGGCCGATCACAGAGATCTCCTTCTCATAGAAAATGATTCAGGTACACACCATTATGTTTATATCAAGAATTTTGAAAAACTGGTTGTAAGACAGTTAACGAAATACCATAGACGAATTCGTCTTTTACAAAATTCGTGTTTTACAAAATTCGATGATCGATATGGTAAAACAAAAGAGGAAAAAGTGGCCGAACATCGTGAATACTGCATGGAGAACAAGGCGGTTTGAATTGAAATGCCTACGAAAAAACCACATATTGAGTTTGAACACCCTGAAAGACTCTTAAGAGTTCCATACGTCGTATATATGCTGATTTTGAAGCGATATTGGAACCAACATCAGATGGGCCAAGACCTACGGAATCCTTCACCACAACAATTCAAAGACATGTACCAATGAGTTATTTATTGTTTTATGTAAAGAAATCAAATGAAGCTGATGACGTTCAGTTGGACATACCATCAGAACCAGTTGTCTACAGAGGGAAGGATGTGGTCTCTCACTTTGCTCAACAAATCAAAAAATAGCAGAGACAATTTCGATAGCTTATTCGGTGAATATACCAATGATACCACTATCTGAAGAAAAAGAAACGAATTTTCAATCTGCGAGGAAATGTTACTTACGCAATTTACAGTTCACCGAAAGTGATGGGACAGTACGTGATCATTGTAACATTACTGATAAATACAGGGTCCAGCACCCAATAGCTGTAATCTGAGATGTCAGAACCCGAAATTTGTACCAGTCCTAATACATAACCTCTCTGGATACGATTCGCATTTCATTGTCAAGGAGCTTGGATACGACGAACGAGAGATTGAGGTTATTCCTAACTCTGAAGAAAAGTATATCTCATTCACAAAGAGAGTAGCCGGAGGATTCAAAATACGATACGTCGACACCTTCAGGTTCATGTCTGCCAGTCTAGACGCCTTGGCAAAAAACGTTCCTGAATTTAAAGAGACATCAAAGTTTCACTGTCTAAAAGATGTGACTTTGATGAAAAGAAAAGGTGTGTTCCCGTACGAATACGTCTCGTCCTGGGAAAAATTAGAAGAAACCTCTCTACCTCCTAAAGAAGCCTTCTACAGCGAATTACATAAACGTGGTGTAACGGATGAGGATTATCAACATGCAAAAACAGTATGGAATCATTTCAACTGTAATAATCTTGGGGAGTATAATGATCACTACCTCAAGACAGATGTTCTTCTTCTAGCAGATGTTTTTGAAAATTTCAGAGAAACGATCCATAAAAGTCATAAACTTGACCCAGCTCACTACTTTACATTACTTGGTTTGTCATGGGATGCCATGTTAAAATACACAGGAACCAGACTGCAACTTCTAGCTGATTCCGATCAAATTTTGATTATTGAAAAAGGGATAAGAGGTGGAATTTACCAAGCCTTCCACAGATATGTGAAAGTGAACAACAAATATACAAAGGATTATAACCCCAACGAGGAATCTACTCTTGTCACATACCAGGACTGCAACAATCTGTATGGATTCGCTATGTCGAAACCTCTACCCTGTGGTGCATTTAAGTGGTGTAAAGAACATTTTGATATATTGAAACTGAATGAAGATGATGAATATGGATATCGAGTACCCACAACACCTACACCAATTACACAATGATCTTCCGTTCCTTGCAGAAAATATCATACCACCCGGAGATACGAACGCAAAACTTACACCTCATCTAGGCAAACGTGAACGCTATGTTGTACATTATATGGCGTTAAAGCAGGCCATAGTTCATGGGTTGAAAGTTGTCAAAATCTATCGTGTATTGAAATTCAATCAATCACAATGGTTAAAACGTATATAGACTTCAATACCGAGTTAAGAAAAAACGCTAAAAACAATTTTGGAAAAGACTTATTCAAGTTAATGAATAACGCTATTTTCGGGAAAACAATGGAGAACATTAGGAACAGAGTATCCATAAAACTGGTGTCAGACCCTAAAAGACTGGGAAAGCTCATTGCAAAACCCGAATTTTTAAATAGAACCATATACAGTGAAAATTTGGTTGCTGTACACACGGCTAAGAAATCTGTTGTATTCAACAAACCAATATACCAATATACATTGGTATGAGTATACTCGATATTTCGAAAACAACGATGTACGAGTATCATTATGATATAATGTTGGCGAAATTCGGGCTCGAAAGATTGAAACTGTGCTATATGGATACGGATAGTTTCATATATGTAATAAAAACAGATGATTCATACTTCAAAATACGAATATGATAGACTACATGGATACATCCGACTATCCTCAAGATCATCCATGCTTCTCTTTAGCAAATAAAAAACGCTGCAAAGTCCTTGTCACATGGGTTTATTATTCTATTGGAGTTCTAGAGATTCTTGTTGGCAGTTACATTTATTGTTTCTTTCATGTGGAATGATTGAATTAGCTATTCCTGATGATTTCCACCAATTTTGGCCCCCAAAACATGAAATAGGTACACTTTTTTTCCCCCCAGATCATCTTTGATCATTGGTAGTGCGATTTAATGGTCTTGATTCAGCTGTTTACACTTTTTCTAATGCTAGTATACACATTGATGGTGATTTCAGACAGTTTTCCAGGTTTTTGACTAAAAAAAAACAATTTTGGGAGCTGAACCAATGGTAAAACCTCAATTTCCGCGTCTTTTGTCAAAATCGACTTCATATTCGGTATTCTCGTCCCCAAAAACATGGAAAACGATACCTCAAAAGCTCATTTTACTAACATGTTGCTAAAACGCAAAAAGTACCTATTTTTACACACATTTTCACTCATAACTCCCCTGGATATATTCCGATCGGGCTGAAAAGTTTCGGGTCACAACTAGGGCCCAAATGGAGCATATGTGCGAAAGAACGACTTTTTAGATCTAAAATGAAGCCTGTACACGTGATACGGCGTACGGCGGACGGCGGACGGACATTGCATTTTTGGAATCTACGCACCTTGAAACGGAAAGAAAAAAGTTTGAGGGGGTGTTAGAAAAATTTTTGCTGAGTGAATACATAGGTGTAATATTCACAGACTAATAAACCAAAAAAAGGAGCGTACCACCTAATTTAAGTTTTGGGGGCCAATATTGGTGGAAACCATCAGAAATAGCTATTTCAATTATTTTACATGAAAGCAACAATAAATGAACAGCCAGCATTTCTGTAGGTATGTCCAATCTATACATATAATAAAACAGTGTCTGTTTGTTTGTCTCGGCATCAATTGAGAACGGCTGAACGTCGAAAGTTGCGGCTGGTACCATTTGACGCAGAATTTTTCTGGGAAGGTTTATGAAAAATCCGCATTTGAATCTGTCCATCCGTTGAAACGCTATGAATGAAATACTACTAAAAAACGTGTTATAATCACTTCTATGAGGACGTTTATGCTTATAATAACTTTGAACGGTTGGACGTAAATCCGATTGTAATTAGATTCTGGATTCAGCTCGACGAGTACATTCAAGTGGTACTTCAATCAGGATGTTAGTGGGAGGGGGGTACAGGTTATGAGAGGGGGGGGGGGTCTACAGAAATGTCAAAACTACTTGACCAATTGGAGTGCAACTTTGGGAATTTATTGTGTGAACATTGAGGAATGTTTCTAACCAGGTAGGGAGGGTTCATAGGATACGGGGGGGGGGGGGGTTAAAGGCAGTTAGGGTTGGCATTGGGGAAGGTTTCTGATCAGTTGAGGAGGGGGGGATACAGGCATATTAAAATCTACCGTTGCGAAGCGCGGGTACACAGCTAGTAGAATAATAAACCCATGTGACAAGGACTTTGCAGCGTTTTCTCCTTTACATCGCTGTGCGCTGTTGACGCGGAACACTACACAACGCAACTGTCTCGTCTCTGCCCAGCGTAATGTAATCATAATCACCACCCACTCGCCCCATCGAAGTAGCTCGGCCGAGTACTCCACCGACTACTCGGCCGAGCTACTCGGTAGGCCTTACTAATTAGACCTACCGATGTAGGTGTAATGGGTTTACACCTACATCGGGGCGAGTAGGTGATTACATTTCAGCGACGAGACAGTTGCGTCTTGTAGTGTTCCGCGCAAAATATGAAACAGCGAAGTAAAAAGAAAAACGCTGCAAATCCCAGCACAACGGTTTGTTATTTTGTACAGAACACCCTTCTGTTACAGATCACAGCTCTCTGTACAGATAACCCGTCTGTGCAATGTAATATGTACTACTCTATACATATTATGTGAATCGCAGACCCTCCGTAGGTTAGTACCTGCCTACTAGTGATAGTACTTACCTACCGAAATGTTGGCTGTTCATTTATTGTTTCTCAAAAACACAAATTAGGCTCCTATATATTTTTTTATTTTTTTTTACAATTTATCTCTCATCATTTATAGTGTCATTTAATTGTGTTGATTCACTTGTTAATACTACTTATCGTGTTATTGTATTACTTTACGGTGATTTCAGACAGTTGCCCCGGTTTTTTACCCATAAAAAAATGAATATTGGGAGCTGAACCTTCGTACAACCTCAATTCCTCACTCTTTAGTGTAAATCAACATCATATTCGGTCTTCTCGCCCTAAAAAACATGGATAACGATATCTCACAAGGTGTGAAAAAAAAACCCTATTTTTACACCCATTCCTCCCCCCCCCCCCCCCCATAATACCCCTGGGTGTATTCCGATCGGGCGGCCGAGCTTCGAAGCACAACTAGGACCCAAATGTGTTCCAAAATCGGGACCCAAACTGTGCGCGGAAAAAAGACGATTTAACGTAAATTTAAGGCTGAAACTTCGTTAGAACCTAAACATGGAAAGTTTCTGGAAACAACTAGGGCCATAGTGGAGCCTGTATGTTAAAGAACGAATTTTTTAGACTGAAAATGAAGTAGATATGGATGATACGGTGGATTTATGGAATCTACGCACCTTGAAACGTAAAAGAAAAAATTTTGAGGGGGTGCTATAAAAAATGTTTGCTGAGCGAATACGTAGGTGTATTATTCACAGAATAATAAACCAAAAGGCGCGCTCGCCCGCCAAACCTGATTACACTAGCCGAGTGGATGGCCGAGAAGCAACTGAGCGAGTGGATGATTGGTTGGGGAGGGGGTAGGGGTCCCTACTCGGCCGAGAGAATAGAACATGGTTCTATTCACTGACTCGCCCAAAATCACTCACCCCTTACTAGGCCGAGTACTGTATGGGACGATCACACTGCGATTTACTCGGCCGAGTGCACTGTCTCGGCCCAGTACTCGGCAGGTGTAATTGGGGCTTTCTACGGATCCCTGACGGTCGATCGACGGAGAGACGTGCACTTCCTTTACCGCTCCGACGATCGGTTAGTGGTAGCCATTGAGGCAGCGGACTTCTCTCCGTCATCCCCAGTAGCTCGTCCGTAAAGGGTGCTCTGTAGATGGTTACGTACCCTTTACGGACGATGACGGAGGAGGATGACAGAGAGACGTGCACTGCCTCGACGTCTCCGTTAACCGGTTGACGGGGAGGTGAAGGTAGTACGCGTCTCTCCGTTGCTCGTTCATAAAGGGCCCGTATGTTTCTATGGGGGCATCCTCAACGGAAAGGCAATGGAGGGTTGCGCTTCCTTAGCCTGTCCGTTAACCATCCGCCGTGATCCCCTCGACCGTCTGTCAAATATGTTGCGGAACAATCACGGATCATTGAAGGAAGGGCACGGAAGCATTAAAGATAGTGAAGGGTGGGGTACAGAAAATCCACGGAAGAATCAGCGGTAAGTCATTTTTTAAGGTATGAAGGAAGGGCACGTCGGTGAAGGGTGGGCTACAGAACACCTAGGGCTAGTCCACGGATGGTTACGGGGACTCGAGGATCTTTACTGGGGGGCCTATTCACTAAGCGAAAGAGACATCTCTATTCGGTCCGACTGTCTCTTTTGGCAGAAGAGATTTTTATAGTATCCATGACAGGGTTATTCAGTAACTTCTAAAAGAGAGAGTTGGCGGCCATCTTGGCATTTTCGAGCTCTTTCAGAGAGACAGCTAATAAGGTGTCATTCCTCGAAAGAGAGAGTCTATTTCTCGTTTGTTTGACAGTGATGAATCGTGTAATAGCCTCGTTCATCCGCAACCACATCGGTAATTTTGATGGTGTTTTTTGGTTTATTATTCTGTGAATAATGCACCTATGTATTCGCTCAGCAAAAAATTTTTATAAAACCCCCTCAAAATTTTTTCCGTTTCAAGGTGCCTAGATTCCAAAAATGCAATGTTCGTCCGCCGTCCGCCGTATCACGTGTACCGGCTTCATTTTCGGTCTAAAAAATTCGTTCTTTCGCACACAGGCTCCATTTGGGCCCTAGTTGTGTCCCGAAACTTTGCAGCCAGATCGGAATATACCCAGGGGTGTTATGAGTGAAAATGTGTGTAAAAATAGGTACTTTTTGTGCTTTAGTAACATGTTAGTAACATGAGCTTTTGAGGTATCGTTTTCCATGTTTCTGGGGACGAAAAGACCGAATAATAAGTCGATTTTGACCAAAGAGTGGAAAATAGAGGTTCTACCAAATGTTCAGCTCCCAAAATTGATTTTTTATGAGTCAAAAAGCTGGGAAATCGTCTGAAATCACCATAAATTTGTATAATAACACTAGAAAAAGTGTCAGCACGCGGATCAAGACGATTAAATGGCACTATGAATGATCACAGATCATTTGAAAAAAAGAGCGTAGGCACCTAATCCGTGTTTTAGGGGCTAAAATTGGTGGAAACCCTCAGAAATAGCTATTTCAATTATTTCACATGAAAGAATCAATAAATGAACAGTCAGCAATTCTGTAGGTAAGTCCAATAGAATAATAAACCCATGTGACAAGGACTTTGCAGCGTTTTTCATTTCATAAAGGCAAGTCAGTTTTCATTAAAAATATATACATATTATTGATTCATGAGTAAAAACGTCCAAGTACGGGTTGAGGTAGGTACCTACCTACCTAAGAGTGGCTGTTCATTAGGTGTAGATATATCTATAATACAAGCATTAAGCCCCCTAATTCGACTTTTTCTGTTTATAATTGAGACTTTTTTTCAATTTCATTTAAACTTGTATCCGATTCATGAGTAAAAACGTCCAAGTATGGATTGAGATAGGTAGGTACCTATTGAATAGGTATTACTAAGAAATGCGTTCATTATTAAGGAATTGAACTCCCGGGGCCACAAACATCTCGCACGTCATGGATACTATGGGATTTTCATGCATTAGGATCCATATATCTTTCTTGAGGTCACTGGAGCCATTCTGTAAAATAGATGAACCCCGGAGACATTGGAAGAGACTGTCTCCCGGTGGAGAATATCTCTCCCGGGAGATTTTCAAAATAGATAATCTCTTTCCACTGTCTATTTTAGTGAATAGGCCTCCAGATGCTCCACGGAAAAATCGACGGTGAGTCACTGAAGGTGTGAAGGAAGGGCATGGACAGTCAAGGGCGGGCTAGAGAAAACCTAGCGAGAGTCCACGGATATTCACGGGAAAATCATGGATGGGCTACGGGGAGGCGATGGAGTATTGCGGGTTAGTCAAGGGTGGGGCTATGACGACCCGTACAAAGTCACGGTACAACCACGGGCGTGCGACGGAACGTTGAAGGATTAACAACGGAAATCACTACACTTTTACGGGGATTTTCGGAGTACTCCCGAGAAAATGACCATCCGTTGATTTTGCCGAAATAGTACACCACGGAAACCACGGGTGTTTCCGTTGACGATCCTTCAACAAGATAGAGTTTACGGATAAATTTATAGAGTGCATCCGTGACCGCATAATATTTACGGATGCACCACTTCTGAGGGTGATTCCATGAACTGTAATTTAGTGCCAATCTACGGGGCGCTTCCGTTGTTTTTTACGGAAAATACATTTTTTTTGGTATATTATTCTGTGAATAATACACCTATGTATTCGCTCAGCAAAAAATTTTTATGACACCCCCTCAAAATTTTTTCTTTTCCGTTTCAAGGTGCGTAGATTCCAAACATGTGCAACAATTGAAATAGCTATTTCTGATGGTTTCCACCAATTTTGGCCCCCAAAACTTAAATTAGGTAGGTACGCTCCCTTTTTTTTTCCAAATTATCGTTGATCATTGGTAGTGCCATTTAATCGTCTTGATCCACGTGTTGAAACTTTTGCTAGTGTTATTCTACAAATTGATGGTGATTTCAGACGATTTCGCAGGTTTTTGACTCATAAAAAATCAATTTTGGGGGCTGAACATCTGGTACAACCTCAATTTTCCACTCTTTGGTCAAAATCGACTTCATATTCGGTCTTCTCGTCCAAAAAAACATGGAAACCGATACCTCAAAAGCTCATGTTACCAACATGTTGCTAAAACGCAAAAAGTACCTATTTTTACACACATTTTCACTCATAACACCCCTGGGTGTATTCCGATCGGGCTGAAAAGTTTCGGGACACAACTAGGGCCCAAATGGAGCATGCGTGCGAAAGGACGAATTTTTTAGAGCGAAAATGAAGCCTGTACACGTGATACGGCGGACGGCGTACGGCGTATGGCGGACGGCGGACGGCGGACGGACATTGCATTTTTGGAATCTACGGACCTTGAAACGTAAAAGAAGAAGGTTTGAGGGGGTGTTATAAAAATTTTTTGCTGAGCGATTACATAGGTGTATTATTCACAGAATAATAAACCAAAAGTACTTGGTAAATTCATAGATGAAATGAGTGGGGAAATAAACGCATTTATAGCTCTGCGAGCGAAAACGTATGAAATTCTGACAGAAGGCGGAAGAGAGATTAAGAAAATCAAGGCATCAGTAAGAATGTGGTTGAAAATCAGATAAAATTTGAATAATATTACAACTCGTTATTTTCAATGGATATAGGTGCGGTACCCCCGCCCCGGCCAGGCCCCCACCCAGGCTACTGCCAAGGCCAGGCTAATCCTAGTCCCAATCCGGCAGAACCTCCATATATGTGTCCTTGGAATGTTAGCCGAAACGAGGTAGCTGAACGCAACGCGACCCCTTTTCTTACCTATATGATAGGCTTGGATAGGTAATGCCCGATAAGGATATAAATAAGAATTTTTTATCTAACCGCTCGTGGTCATTAGTATCAGCCCCACTCTGTCTCTGCCTAGGGCTTGGGGTAGGTATGTAAGTGTTTCGGCAGAACCGAAACCTGCAAGCCATCATTTCCTATTTTTAGGACTAAAACCTTACGTCCTCAACTCGATCGGCATCGAACCTTCCCATTTACTCAACGCTTTGGGGCCATTTTCACTATTTTCCCCTCGCAACCTCCCTAATTATTGGATTGCCCTAATTTTCATCATCATGATCATTGAGGGCAGTGAGTGAGATCTCCTCACCTAGTTCGATTTTTATTTTATTTATTTTAGGGATACTGGGCTATTGAGGAACAACTGCATCTCGAGTCAACATGTCATCTCATGAATACTTTTCTTCCGAGCAGTTATGGACGTTCCGACGGATTATCATGGAAACTCTAAGAGCTGCTGATGTACAAGACATGCCACCAGATGTACAATTGGGTAGTCTGAAAGGTAAAACCCTGAAATGTCAAAGTCGGCGTCTCATTTTTGAACACATTCGATATGGTCGATTTTTAGGGTCAAATGTAGCGTGCATTAAATTTAGAAAGAATTGGAAATTGTGAAATTTTGTTGAAAATTTGCATGCCTTGTTCACCTGACCAATTATTATAATGAGAACAATCAATTTATGCACAGATCAGCATAGATTCGTATTTAAACTCTCGTATTTGAAACTTAAAATAGCACATGAAACATAAAAACTTGAAAAATGTTTGTGGTTTTGAGCCAGTTTTCAAAATTTTTAACGAATGAAAGAGTTGCCGTTCATAATTTGTCAAAGTTGGAGGTGAATCCACGTATTACACTTTTTTTTTTCACGATAACGCGGTAGGGAATTTTCCTTACACTTCGCGGCCGTGGGTCCCCACAGGTAATGGGAGGGACGGTTGAGGGCTGAAGCCCACTTTCCCATGCGCAAAGAAAAATCTGCCAGACTATAGTTGTCTTGATTCACCTGTTGACACTTTTTACAGTGTTATTATACAAGTTGATGGTGATTTCAGACCATTTCCTAGGTTTTTGACTCATAAAAAATTAATTTTGGGAGTTGAACCTTCGTTACAACATCGATTTTCCACTCTTTGGTCAAATTCGACTACATATTCAGTCTTTATCTTCCCAACAATCGTGAATAACAATAACTCAAAAGCTCATTTACTGAAACACCAAAAATATCTATTTTACACCCATTTTTAACCCATAACACCCCTGGGTGTATTCCGATCGGGCTGCAAAGTTTCGGGACACGACTGGGGCCCAAATGGAGCATGTGTACGAGAGGACGAATTTTTTAGTCCGAAAACCAAGTCGGTATGCGTGATACGGCGCGCCGTATGGCGTACGGTGGACGGACATTGTATTTTCTGAATCTACGCATCGTGAAACGAAAAAGAAAAAATTTTGAGGGGTTGTTATAGACATTTTCTGCTGAGCGAATACATAGGTGTATTATTCGCAGAATAATAAACCAGAACGGAGTAACTGAAAGTTTGTGTGTTTCCACTAATACAAATGTATTCCTAAAATAGACAACCTTTCAATAACGACAACTTTTCAATAACTGCGTTTTGATTTATTATGCTGTGAATAATACACCTATGTAATCGCTCAGCAAAAAAATGTTGTAACGCCCCCTCAAAATTTCTTCTTTTAGTTTCAAGGTGCGTAGATTACAAAAATGCAATGTCCTTCCGCCGTCCACCATCATGCATATTTACTTCGATTTCGGTCTAAAAAATTCGTTATTTCGTATACATGCTCCATTCGGGCCCTAGTTGTGTCCCGAAATTTCGCAGCCCGATTGGAGTATACCTAAGGGTGTTATGGGTCAAAAATGGGGGTGAAAATGGCGTTTTTTGGTGTTTTATTAAAATGAGCTTGTGAGGTATCATTTTCCATGTCTTTTAGGACGAGGAGACCGAAAATGAAGTCGATGTCGACTAAAGAGTGGAAAATTGAGGTTCTAACAAAGTTTCAGCCTTAAATTACGTTAAATTTTGTTCTAAAATCGTCGTTCTTCCGCACACAGTTTGGGTCCCCATTTGGGAATATATTTTGCTCCTAGTTGTGCTCCGAAGCGGCAGCACCGTCAAAATACACCCAGGGGTGTTACGGGTGAAAAATGATTGTGTATGGGTGTAACAGGGGTTTTCGAGGGTTTTTTTTTGAGGTTTTAGTGAACATGAGCTTGTGAGGTATCGTTTTCCATGTTTTTAAATTTATTCGTCTTGTGATCAAATCACTGGAGTAATTTAATATCCAGAAGCTCGGAATTGTTTCTTTTGGAAGAGCTTGGCAGTGTAGATCACAGCATGAACTGCTCAGGTTTCACTCTTTCGGGAGTGTCCGATTATTTTCACAAAGGTAGGCTGTTTTGGCCTACGGATTACATCGTCGAGAGAATACTCAGGAGTCCTTGCATCGAAAGCGCTCGCCTCCGGTACTCGCCCAGCTATTGACGACGGATTCTTCGGGAAGTTATGGTAATTTTACTTGTAATAAATACCAGCGGAAATAACCCATTAGATTTGATGTACTTCGATGGTCTCCATGGTCTCACATTCGTGTTTCCCAAGTGGTTCAATGACTTCAGCGACCACTGGGTCCATTAATAATTTAGAGATCGATAGATCAATAGAAATAGTGAAAGTGAAAAGTCCAAGTAGTGGAAAGAGATTTTCTGTGATTAGCTGATCAAGTAGTAGAAGAATTTTGATGGGTGAGGGATGAGAACTAATGGGAGCCACAGTGCAGTGGAATTGATCCTGAACATGTTGATCGAAAAGGAGCAGGATTTCGACGTTGCAATGTTTTCAACAGAGAAGTAAGAGAAGATTGTTTCTTAGGTGAGATTTGCTCGTGTTAGCTTGGGTCCATTTCACTAGTAATTTCAAACCGCCGCACGAGCGAATTGCTTCATCATCCTGGTGACGCCTGGGCCGGGCATGCTTATTGTCCATCCACTTATTGATCGCACCAACCAGTAACTCAGTATTATATGAATGGAAATTGATTTGATATCTTGCCCTCTCCAGAGTGCCACTAAAATTGATCATTTTAAAATAAATAATGTTATCCCAACTATTCCTCCGAATTAACATTAAAATTCGCTACAGTACCTTTTTTTTCAAGAAGAGGTTTAGAGAAATCGCTTGAGCTATCCCAGTTACATTTCCTTTACATTCCTTCGAGAACACAGTTTTAGTTTAATATTTAACAATGACCTTTGGAATCGAGCATGAGGACAAAAATTTAACCCTCCCTCAAAATTTGATGGTTTGCGTTTCAAGGTAAGTAGAATCTGATAATATTTCTGTCTGTCCCCGCACGCCGTACTTGGCACTTCCCTTATTTACCATGAACTACAATTAATGAAATTTGGTTTGTAGGTCCCATTTGGGGTTGGTCTGCGAAGCTCGCGTCACTTTCACTCACATCCAAGGTTGTGCTTCTCAAACTTTTTTTGGTCACCCCTTCCCCCAGCCAGACTTGGAGCCCCCTCCCACCAGCATTTAAAATTGAGTGGGAAAATTCGAAATGAATGCAATTTATTAGTAGTAGTAATAAGTAATTTAATAAAATATAATGAAAAATAATAATAATCAGGTTTCCATAAAAGCATACATAGATAACTAGTTGTTCTACAAACGAGTATCGAAAATCCGAAAATGCTCATCAATGCGAAGGTTGGCCTTCTTTCTTTTGAACCAGTTTCTTTATGTCCGTTGCAATCGAGGAAAGTGCACACCTCAGGTCCGGCTCAAAATGCAAACAGTTACGAGGCTTTGTTGTGATTGCTGCCATTTGAGAGAACCCTGTCCCGCGTTAAGTAAGTCGTCAAAAACTGCAAATGCAGCTTGAAGATATTACGCCCCCAGGGAAGGTGTGTCGGGCTTTGTACCTACGTCCTCATCCCTCATCAATGGGCCTTCCCACCGTTGAGCTACTTATTGGTTTATTATTCTGTGAATAGTACACCTATGTAATCGCTCAGGAACCATTGGAATCGAGCATGAAAAAAAAAAAAATTCTAACCCCCCTCAAAATTTGATGGTTTACGTTTCAAGGTATGTAGAATTCGAAAATGCAATAAAAAAATTTCTGTCCGTCCGCCGTACGCCGTACGGCCCACTTTTCTTCGTTACCATGAAACAAAATTGATGAAATTCGGGTCATAGGTTCCGTTCGGGGTCTAGTTGGTCCTCGAAGCTCGGCGTTACTGTCAGTCATCTCTAAGGGGTTCAAAATAGGGGGTGACATTTCCAGAACGCCGTATCTCGAAAACTTTCGATAGAATGGTATGGTTTTTTTACGTTATTAAATTTGTCTTGAGCTAAACAATTTTTGAGACCACCCGGAGCGTCCAGCCGTTCGTGTGCACCAAAAAGCTTCGTCAACACGATCGTGAATGAAGCGGTATAAATCTGGCCCGGATATCATCACTAGGGAGCACCTGATTATAATCAAGGATGGCTCGGATGGATCGAGTTGGTTGTTCTGCGATATTATTTCATTTGATAAGTGATGAACTATTGGATTTTGTTGGTAGGTACTTGTGAAACTTGAACAAACGTTGAAGTATTATTGATGGGTAAATTATTACACAGTGGTAAATTATTACACAACGGCAAATTATTACACAATGGTAAATTATTACATAACGGTAAATTATTACACTACGGTTCATCTACCAAGAAGGGGCTGGATTTTGTTGATCGTTACTTTTGCAACTTGAACAACCGTTGAAGTATTTTTCTTTTACGTTTTGAGGTGCGTAGATTCAGACAATGCAATGTCCGTCCGCCGTATCATGCATGCCTACTTCATTTTCGGTCTAAAAATTCTTTCTTTCGCACTAATGCTCCATTTTGGCCCTAGTTTTGCCCCGAAACTTTGCAGCCCGATCGGAATATACCCAGGGGTGTTATGAGTGAAAATGGGTATAAAAATAGGTATTTTTTGTGTTTTAGTAACATGAGCTTTTGAGGTATCGTTTTCCATGTTTTTTGGGACGAGAAGACCGAATATGAAGTCGAATTTGACCAAAGAGTGGAAAATTGAGGTTCTAACAAAGGTTCAGCTCCCAAAATTGATTTTTTATGAGCCAAAAACCTAGGAAATCGTCTGAGATCACCATCAATTAGTATAATAACACTGGAAAAAGTGCCAACACGTGAATCAAGACGATTAACTGGCACTACCAATGATCAAAGATAATTTGAAAAAAAAGGAGCGTACCTAATTTGGTTTTTGGGTGCCAAAATTGGTGGAAACCATCAGAAATAACTATTCCAATTATTGCACATGAAAGAAACAATAAATGAACAGCCAACATTTCTGCAGGTGTGTCCAATAGAATAATAAACACATGTGACAAGGACTTTGCAGCGTTTTTTACTTTCTTCGCCTCGAACGGTTCGAAAGGCAGCAAGATTACGCGGCTGTACAAGAGTCTCGCTAGTAGTCCGTGGCTTCTTGTCTCTTGCTGTCGTCAGACCTGTTTCGTAGGACGCTTCCGCAAATTTTTCCAGGTTCTTTTGGAATCCTCCAGTACTGTCCAGTTTCATAGTAGATAATCCCCCCCCACCCCCCGGTGAAATCTCTGTTTTGTAAAACCGACTGGCTTGTTTTTAAATACCTAACGTTCGAGTCTTAGAGGCCACAGTAGGCAAACCGCTGCCCATAGTCCATGTTCAACTATTTTATTTATGTGTTCAATTTTTTCTTTTTAAATCTACTTTTTTGGGAGACCATGCCCCCCTGGTTGACAATTTCACAACACATTAGCTCGAAAACTTTCGATAGAAGGATACGTTTATTATGGGAGATCCGTGTCTCGTTCCTAAGCTGCTTATCTGTGGTAAGTCTAGTCCCCGACCGAGCGAAAAGAATTTAATCCTTGAACCCGTCTCGTTCCCGTGTTATGTTCGCAATACCTGTGGGGCTGATGTTTGGACGATACTGAAAGTGAGTATGGATCGTGTGTTTCAGGAGAGGGCGGATATGTAACCGATTCCTTTGAAGGTTACATCCACGATGCTGTCACTGACAGCATTCTGTCCAGGCAGCAGGTTACTGCTTCAGCAAAACGTAAAGCCGTAAAGATCATCTGGCCAATGATCTCCATTTGAACTATGTGACCAATATTAGGAAACGCGTCTCTGCAGCGAGACGAAAAGTTATGCCTAGATTTGAAATACCGAAGTTTATCTGCTCTTGATCACTGTTTTGGTTGAATTTCAAACATGCACGTATGTAAAGATCAACAGTGTGGATGACGTCCGAAACACCCCACTAAGCATACGAAAGAAAATTCAATTAATGGAAAAACTGTTGCGTACATGTACAAATAGCATATGTACGCGCCTCGAATTTGTTCAAAATACTTATGTCTTCACACTACGGCCCTACCAAATAATTGAACAGTTTAATGTAATTTTGTCTGTATATTCATGCTTGACTGTGATGACTACCCTGACTGTATTTTTTGACTGTGATTAATACATCACTACTTGCTCTTTTCTTACTTTACTCTTTTCTCGTCCACTCGTAGTACCTAGTTCCTCCCGGACGTGGACGAAGAGGGTTCAGACAGTCGGGGACGAGTCGTACCATAGGAATAAAGGAGCCCTTGGGTAAGGGGGATTACCGGGGACAAGACCGGCTACGCATGTTTTTATGGCGTTTTTAAATTGATTCTGAACTTGAGGTTTTTTTTTAAACCACCCGGAGCTCCGTACGTCCGGCCATTCGTTCAGAGTAAGGCCCTGAAGTTTGAACCGTTAAGCTCCTTCAAGGCGAGTGTGAATCATACGGTAGAGGTACATATAACTCCAGCCTATATATATATATATATATATCATTGATTGTGAACAGCTAATTATAATCACGCATGGCTTTATGAAATTGAGTTTGTTGTTCCGTAATAATATTTTATTTGAAGAAAGGTGGTCATTTTGGATTTAGTTGATTGGTACTGTTTTTACCTATTTGTTGAAAGTTACATGTTTGTTGTTCAAAAGAATCATCCAAATTAGGTGAAAATTTGGGAATATGTCGATGGTGTAGGTTTAGCGATCATCATCATCATTTCAATTGCTAAATAATTGGGGTCGGATTCCGGCGGATGCACGAGGGTAGGCGTACACCGCAGAAAACAGTGACAAGCGCAGAAGGACTTATCTGTACAGGAAAATGATGAACCGTTCTGTAATCGGTGAAGCCCATTAGCGCTAATCTGTTTTAGCTTCTGGGGAATGCGTTTAGTAAGCGCGAATTGGATTTAGGAAGCGTCTAGTAAGCGCAAACGGCACTGACCGAAAAGCGCAGATGTTATTAGTTACATAAAGATTACGTCGAATATCTAGCCAAGACATACGTTGGCCCGCACAGCACTTTTCCACCGAAGTTGTGGGCTCGTCCTCCTCTCAGTGAAGTTCCTCGTACCACAAACGGGCGAGAATCTTTTCTTCGACACGTCAAAGACCAGTACCACTTGCCACACACCTCCGTTCACCAAGTCTTACAGTGCCTCCAGCATTTTCAATCGGAGACCTACCTTAAGCTGAACGGCGTTGACCCGCGGAAAAAATCGAAGGAACAAGAAAAAAATGAACATCCATCAGGAAGCTCTGGCAAAAACATCTGGCGGGAGATGTCTCACTGCTTCAATATGTTCAAGTGGTGGGGATCAAACGACAAGTAACGAAAATAGTGAAATAACGCGAAAAAAAACCTACATACTTGTGGACATGACGACCTCATTGAGATGATTTAAATAACTAAAAATTGATCATTTCAAGACGACATGAATTTGAATATTTAAATGACAGAATAAAATAAAACAATTTTAAATAGGTATCGTGATTTTCGTTGTTCTCCCCGCTTCACCTTTCACTTCATGACATTTCCAGGGTGCAACGATGTACGCTTTTGGGATCCATGGCAGGATGAGAAGTTGCGCTTTTAGGCTAACTGGTTGGGTAAAAGTTGCGCTTTTGGGCGCACTACCTGGACGGAAATTTGCGCTTTTTGACAGCTACTGACGTGGATTAGCGCATTTAGGCTACAGCCTCTGTAACAACTTGCAATGTTTTTCTACAATATTCACCTGACACATTTTGCCAAGGCGTATCACATTTAAAGCCTGTTCCAGAAATAATGACCCTTCCTCCAATAAATGAAGAAGAGTCTTCACCATATTTTTCGAAGTAGAATGTTAATCTCAAATCAAATCATTTCATCAAGTTGTCACTGGACTCTACTTTGTAGTGACGGCCCCTCTGCATTATGATGTTTATTATAAATCATGATAAAAATGCGCGGAAACTATCCTGCCCACTCACTTAGCAAACATTTTTGTAAGCGGTGGAGGAATCGTCGCAGAAGTAGTCCGTGACTTCAGTTGAGTTTGAGCACCTCACTGAACAATCAGACGACGGGTGAAAATCCTAGCAACCTCGAGGAGGAAAACGATGACGAGAGCAATGTCAAAACTACGGAAGGAGCCGGTGGGAGGCCGATTTGAGGATTTCTAGAGGACCGTTGCCGAGGAATTAGCTCCCTTTCTAGAAGACAATCTCCGCTTGCCGTCTTTCCGTTTATCCCTGGAACTTTTCCTTCTCAACCCTCCCCTACATTCCTCCATCATCTCCTCTGTCCTACGCCCTTCCTTCCTGCCTCCCTGCACCCCCCTTTCCATAATCTACCATCTCCCATCCACTACAATCGCCCCAACACCGCTGACACACCGTTGACATGAAAACAGTCTCCCGTGTTTTATTGCCTCTCTCTTAAGTTCGACTAGCTCGCTTGTTAGATGTAGTGTACTTCTATCACTGTCGGCCTGTTGTTGTTGAAAGCACTGATAGTTATTTACTGTGGGTTTTCAGCTTAATATTTTATAAGCGTTACGGTAAAGCGAGTAGGGGAAAGAGGGGGACTTTGTGACGTCACAACCCCCCCCCCCCCATGGTGGGGGACTTCTACTTCACAAAACCCCTACCCATGTAGAAGGCCGCGATGTCATAAAACCTCCGCCTCCAGGTAGGCATCATCGTACATTGTGCGCCTAGTTTAATGCGTATCTTTAAATTATTGAATGTTTAATGTCTATGTTTATATTATTGCGTTAGTATAGGTAATTGCTTGCTCAGTTTAATGCCTGTATTTAAATCGTAGATAATCAAACACACTTCTAGTGTGTGAGGGGGTTTTATGACGCCACAAGAGGGCGAGACCTCTACGTCGCAAAACCCCCGCCCACGGAGAAGGCCGCTACGCCACAACCCCCCCCCCCCCCCTCCCCCCCCGTGGAGGATATATAGCATTTCCAAGTCAAATTCAACCTTTTCCAAGCCAAATTCAACTTTTTCCAAGTTAAATTCCACTTTTTCCATTTCAAATTCGACCTTCCCCGACTTCAGCAGAAAATATAAATGTTAATAAACTGAATTTTTGAAACCAATTACTAACTTTTTGTTGCATTATTTAAGGCTTAAATTGAACAACACTATAGTGGTTCAGTGCAGGTACTGGGTAAGTATGTGTGTTTTTATTTTTATTTTTTTTCATTACAATTTAAAATTTTCCTTTTGCGGACCTTCAACTGAAGTAAGGAACATAGCTCTGGCGTTTGCAAATTCTTCGTGTTATACAAAGAAAATTTACTTCTTTAATGCCTATTTATTTCGTTGCCCATCAAACCTTCTGATTGATCGAACGCACCACATCTGACGTCATACGAAATATCAAGGGAGTTTACACTCGCTATATGATGTCATATGAAATAGCGAGTGTACACTCAAATGAGTTTACGCCAGATGTGGTGCGTTGGATTAATCAGATGGTTTGATGGGCAAAGAAATAGGAAGAAGTAATTTCCTTACTTCACTTGAAGGTTCACAAAAGGAAAATTTTAAAAAAACACGTACCTAGTACCTGCACTGAATGAACCACTAGTTGTTGTGCCTTAAATAATGCAACAAAAAGTTAGTAATGGGCTGCCAAAAATTCAGTTTATTAAAATTTATATTTTTTTCTGAAGTCGGGGAAGGTTGAATTTGAAATGGAAAAAGTTGAATTTGAAATGGAAAAAGTTGAATTTGGCTTGGAAAAAGTTGAATTTGACTTGGAAAAAGGTGAATTTGGTTTCGAAAAAGTTGAATTTGACTTGGAAATGCTATATACGTATGTCGCGAACCCCCGTTAGTATAATTGTGCGCATCGACTAATCGTAGATAAATCAAACATACCACTAACATGTGATGAGACCGTTTTCTTCGCCGCCTCCTCAAGTCATTGCTGCAACGTGTCGTCACTGTAAGTCGACGATGCGAACCGTCAACGCCAAACGCGACTGTAGATCGTTTCAAAAAAATTCACGTAGCGATCTACAGTCGCGCCTAACATTTGCGGGTGGGACGATCCCGCGATATTTATTTTCCCGACATCTCCTAAGGCTAACGATACATAATTCTTAAATATCTACACACACGTTATACACAGTACGGTTCTACGAGCCTTTTGAACACTTGATTCGAACCTACGTCTAACAATGCATAATTCTTATATCTACCAGCTTACACACATGTAAACAACTTACATCAACAACTTAGTTACTAGGTCACATGCGCATGTGACTAAAATTGAATATTCTAAACACTAACCACCGCTTAAATATTCTAAAAAAACCAAACACCGCTTCAATATTCTAAAAAACCAACAAACACCGCTATAAACTAATTAATTAAGTACGTCTCTTAAATAATCATACGCACGCGTAAATAAATGTTAGCATCGAGAAAAAGAATAATGTTTGAATCGTGCTCATGACTACCTCGAAAAATAAAAAAACCATGAGGCACGTAGCCTCCGACGGTGACCGTCATCCCAGCCAGTGAATAATCAGATTTTGGTATACAGCCCGGCATTGTTAACCATTTTAGCGGCACATACCCCAACTCTCAGTCGTAGTAGGACTGAGGGAGGTATGGAACTCCGAAGAGTCACTGGAACTATGACATTTGCTCGCTAGATTAACGTACTGGCTGCAACACAATATCTGGGGAACAGGCACCAACTCAAGTTGAATCTTTGCAGATGTGCTGAGTCATTTGCACTTTCCAAAAAATTAGATAGGGCCGGGTCCGGGGAGTTGAACCCTGGACCTCCTCCGTATGGAAGGCGGATGCGCTAACCACTACAAGGTATATCCTACATTTTAGGTAAACCGATTGCGAGATGGCACGAGCAATTTCCGCGATTTTCGCATCATTGCACGCGCCCTTGTGAATAGTGTTATTCCAACCACGGGGAACATTGCATTACCCGTGGTGTGGACGAGTTTTAGATACGGCTTTTTTCAATTTATCCAAATCCTCTATCAAGAATTCCAAATCCAATCAAAATTACGAACGAACTTTTAGAGATTTTTGGGGAAAATCCGGAGTCTAAAAAGATAATCGATTTCGACCTTCATGAGGCCCTCGTGCCAAGGTGGCGTCACATTTTAGCGAACGGCCTTTCCAAAGACGATTCAACGTCATTACTTGATAGGTATCAAATCCCTAGCAACTTAACTGAGCTTATTCCACCCAAACTGAACGCTGAAATACGCTCAACCTTATCCAAACCCAACTTGACTCGAGATGAGGCTCTCGAAGATAGACAAAAACATATAGGAAAGACCTTGTGCGCTCTCGGGAAAGCTATCAACTTATTGATCGGGGAAAATCGAGGAACTATTTCTCCCACCACAATTCAACCGCTACCCACATACCTTTCAGATTCATGCAAAATTCTGACAAATTTACTTCACAAAATTTCTATCTCTCGGAGGGATAATATTTCTCCGTTATTGGATAGAAACATTCGGAACCAATTGTTGAATGACATAATAATCCCCACCGATTACCTTTTTGGAGCAGATCTCCAGGAAAAAATTAAAACAGCAAAAAACTTTGAAACTGTGGGAAAAGACCTAGGTCTGAAACCCACCGAAGTAAACAAGTCGAGGGCTTACTCTAAAAACCGCCAAATTTTGGGACCAAACAGGTATAATAACTCAACCGGTCATTTAAACTACCGTCGCCCAGCTCGTTCTTCGAGGGAAACGAGGCACCCCAAAGGGCAAACCTCAAACTCACAAACGAAGAGGTCCCAGAACTGGAAGCCTCGTCGAGAACAAGAGAGGAGGAAGATACATTGAACCCAGTAAGTATGCCATATGCCGGGCGTCTCAAGGAGTTTTACGGGAAGTGGACTACGCTGACTTCTAACGACAATATTTTGAAGTGGATTCAAGGATATAGGATACCCTTGACGGAAAAACCTGTCCAGCAAATTTTACCCGAACATAAAATTCTTTCCGTGTCCGAAAAACAACAATTTTCCATTGAAGTGGAAATTTAATCCAAATTGGTGCTATCGAAAGATGTTACCCCTCAGTACAACAGTTCGTTTCCTCAACATTTTTAGCTGATAAGGCGAATGGAGGGTAACGATTCATTTTAAATTTGAAGAAATGGAACGAATTTGTAGATGCCCCTCATTTCAAAATGGAGGATTATAGCACATTAGCTCAACTGCTTCAAAAACAATATTTTGCAGCAACAATTGACCTTAAAGATTCGTATTATCTAATATCAGTCCACCCTGAGGATAGAAAGTATTTACGTTTTTTTTATGAATCCGATTTGTTCCAATTTTCGGTCGTCCCGTTTGGCTTATCCTCCGCTCCTTATCTATTCACAAAATTACTGAAACCCGTGGTACAACATTTGCGTTCCAAGGGAGTTTTATGCGTGAATTTTTTAGATGACTTCTGCATTTTGGCATCAGATTTTGATGTATGCTCAGAACATGTCAGACAAACAATATACCTATTAGAAAGCCTAGGTTTCGTCGTCAATACAAAAAAAGCTCGATTTTACCCTCAAAGCATTGCAAATTCCTTGGCTTTATTTTCAACACGGAAATAATGACGATAGAACTATACCTTGTGAAAAACGAAACAAAATAATAGTGATTCTAGAAAGTTTCGTCAAGCGCAAATATTGTAAAATTCAGGAATTGGCGCAAATAATTGGATCACTAGTTTCATGCTGTCCTGCCATCAAATATGGTGGAGCTCACGTAAAAGTTTTGTAACAAGTCAAAGTACTGAGTCTTGAAAAAAATGGCCAGAACTACAAAGCGCGAATCCCTTTTCCCACTGTTACTCTCCCAGATATCCAGTGGTGGATTCAACACATTCGTTCTTCTGTTAATGACATGAAACACGATTCATTTCAGTTGGAAATCCACACGGACGCAAGTCTGACTGGGTGGGGGGCGGTAGCGCATGGACGTAGTGAGTGTGGTTGGTGGTCAGGAGAATTCCTTGAACAACACATAAATTTTTTGGAACTCCAAGCAATTTTCCATGGATTAAAATCCTTTGCTAGTGACCTGTCAAACGGTAATATCCTCATACGTACCGATAATACCACGGCGTTAGCTTGCATCAACAAGATGGGTAGTGGTCAGCATAAACATCTTAATGAACTATCCCGAAAAATTTGGGACTGGTGTGAGTTCCGAAATCTTTGGATTTTTGCTTCCTGCGTTAGCTCATCAGACTCTTAGCATCTAGCCGACGAAGCATCTAGGGTTTTGCCTCCTCAAACTGAATGGTCCCTGAACCAAAGAATTTTTCTAGAAATAGCTGACAATCTGGGGAACCCCAAAATTGACCTCTTTGCATCATTCCAAAATCACAAATGCAGGACATTCGTATCATGGCACCCTGATTCCAAATCGTGGAAAGTTGATGACCTTACTATCTCGGCGTTGTCTTGATTTCTACGCGTTCCCTCCGTTCTCGCTGATGTTGAGGGTCTTACAAAAAACGCTGCCAAGTCCTTGTCACATGGGTTTATTATTCTACTGGACATCTACGGAAATGTTGGCTGTCCATTTCTGTTTCTTTCATGTGAAATAATTGAAATAACCGAAATAGCTATTTCTGATCCACAATTTTGGCCCCCAAAACACGAATTAGGTACGCTCTTTTTTTTTTTTCTTCATATTATATTTTTTTATCGGTAGTGTCATTTAATCGTCTTGATCCACATGTTGACACTTTTTCTAGTGTAATTATACAAATTGATGGTTATTTCAATCGATTTTCTAGGTTTTTGACTCATAAAAAAATCAATTTTGGGAGCTGAAAATTTGGTAGAACCTCAATTTTCCACCCTTTGGTCAAAATCGACTTCATATTCGGTCTTCTCGTCCCCAAAAACATGGAAAACGATAGCTCAAAAGCTCATGTTACTAACATGTTACTAAAACACAAAAAGTAGGTACCTATTTTTATACACGTTTGCACTCATAACATCCCTGGGCTTCCGATCGGGCTGCAAAGTTTCGGGACACAACTAGGGCCCAAATGGAGCACGTGTGCGAAAGAACGACTTTTTTAGACCGAAAATGAAGCCTGTACACGTGATACGGCGGACGGCGGACGGCGTACGGCGTACGGCGGACGGACATTGCATTTTTGGAATCTACGCACCTTGAAACGGAGAAGAAAAAATTTTGAGGGGGTGTTATAAAAATTTTTTGCTGAGCGAGAACATAGGTGTATAAACCAAAATCATAGTAGATCGAGCTACTGGTATTGTAATCGCTCCATATTGGCAAGCGCATTCATGGTACCCACTTTTCGTTAAACTCACGGTGGGTCGACCCATGTATTTCGGGCCGTCCAGTGATCTTCTTCCATATCCTTTCAGTTCCCAACAAGTGCACCCGCTGTCGGCCCTGGTGGCCGCAATTTTATCAGGGAAGCTTTTATCTTAAGGGGTTAAGGGGTCGTTTGGTGCGGTTGAATTGATGATTGACTCCCTGGCCCCTGCTACCTTGAAACAGTACGAATGCTCACTCAGGCTATGGTAGGATTTCTGTGAACAACCGAAATCAGATCCCTTTGATATTAGTGTGCCTAAAACCCTTTCCTTTTTTAATAGTATCTTTGAAACTACCTCAAACACTTACGGATCTTTCGATGGCCACAGGGCTGCATTGTCACTGGTTTCAAAAAATAACGTCGGGAGGGACCCATCAATTTCAAGGTTTTTGAAAGGAGTGTTCAGGAGGCGTCCTTCTAACCCTAGGTATAGTTATACATGGGACCCTCATCAAGTAATTAGATTTTTGGAGAATTCAAACGATACTGAATTCAAATTGATATCCAAAAAATTGGTTACCCTTCTCTGCTTGGTGTCTGGTCAAAGATTGCAGACCATCCATTCGATAAAGCTTTCTAACATTCATCGAATGGGCCTGGGAGTTGAAATATTCATAACGGATTTAATAAAATCCTCCAAACCCAGGGCTCAGCAGCCGTGCTTGAATTTCAACTATTACCCTGATTCACTCACTTTATGCCTCGCAAAAACTTTACAGACATATATAGACGTGCCTCAACGCCTTAGAACCCCCAACTGTGACCAGTTATTCATCAAAACAGCTAAGCCTTACGGGCCTGCTTCCAAACAAACGTTGAGTCGTTGGATAAAAGATACCCTGATTGCATCAGGAATCGATTGCTCTGTCTTCAAGCCGCATTCCACCAGGCATTCAGCTACCTCTGCGGCTCTTCGTCATGGAATACCACTGGATGTGGTACTCAAAAGAGCAGGATGGAGCAGCATATCATCGACCTTCGCAACATTCTACAACAGGCCCCTGCAACCCGAAGTCGGAATTATGCAGGCCTTACTCAAGCCCAATGACTCTACAACAAACTAATTATTGTTTATATTGCAAGTTCCTGATGCAAGTCCCCAAGATTCTCGAACTTCTGAACTCAACTACAAGTGCTTTACACCTTTATTTTGACACTCAGTTTCTTCGATGTACATTCCTGAATCTTGGAGGACATGTCTATGTTCACTAATTTACAATTAAAACTAGTCCTAATTTCATTCTTATTTCGATGCGAAATTAATATCCACTACATGAACTCACGGAAAGCATCAGGGATCTTAATGCATGATGTTAATGCTTCTTAGCCTGATTCTTTAAACATCTGCAATTATTCAGATATCTTCGCTCTGGATGTGTCATATAATGTAACGATCATAACGAACTTACCTGTGTAATGGATGAGGGGTTTAACAACGCCGCCCATACAGCGCAGTTTCCCCCTCTCCACTCTCTAGAAAGGTAGGGAGGCAGTGTGACAGCTGCCCCCGGAGACAATGGTTTGATTATAACGCAATGCCTCCAGGAGTTGACGATTCGTTTCCGCGAATCGACCGCCCCTTCAGCCGCGTGTCAAAAAGATCGGGAAGAGCCCGCATCCAAGATGGACGGGATTCCCATATACCGTCACACCTGTGAAGTTCGATCGTAATTATATGGATCATCCAGTGCGAAGATATCTCGATCCCTCCCTTCCCCACCCTTTAGCCAATAAGCATTAACATACTAATGACGATTCTTTAAAACACTGGAGTTATAGCGGGGGAGCCGGCGGAGGGGAGGTAACGGTGGTCCTTTCGCGCGTTTCTTTAAAATAGGTGGCGTCTTGACGACCCGTCCAGGGCTGGTTGTCACTAAACTAGCGTATTAGTTTGGATTGAGCGTGTACTTTTAGCTGGAAACAATATATTTACTGACAATATTCAACTTGAGTGAAAAAAAAATTAATGTATATATGTATGAGTATGTAGCACCTATGCCATCCATATCCCAAGATAGTATTTACCTAAATACATAACACAGTTACAATTACAGATCAGACCTATTCAAGAAGTCAGTGTGCAGGTCAGATTTGTGCATTTGCAGCAGGTATGCGCCAATTCTTTTTTGAAGGATTCAGTCGACTGATCTGATTGTAGGGTAGTCGGAAGTGAGGCGTATATTGTGGGAGGCAGCCATGGAAATTGTCTTGTGGTAGAGCGGGGAACTCGAATTTGGCTACCCTCGCATGTTGCTCGGGTGACTCGCAGGACAATACGGTGGGGTAGACATTTTTTAATCTTGCGTACACGAAGCAGGGAGCGATAAATAAATATCAGTCTTGGTGGAAGAATATCAAATTTATTAAAAAGATCATTCATTCGCGTTCGGGAATGCTACCGAGTGATGATCCGAAGGAGGGAGTTGCACACAGCATTGAGCTTATTTTACCCATTGATTTATAACTATTTTACAATATTTATCGTATTTTATCTTATTTTTCGTTATTTTATGTTTATTTGATCTTTTTCCTATTTATCTTTTATTATTTACAGTTAATGCTAGCGTACAGTAGTTTTAAATTTTAATTTGATCGATTGTTGAGTACTTGGATTCTTTGGGTGTGAGGCACTGCTTCTGGCAGTACCACCATTTGGCACGGATTTGACCCTTTCGATGTGATCCATTTAAAATATATGGTTATAATGACAATGGTGATTATCAGTAGACAGGTTATTCGTAGATTTGTCTTTGGTAGGTTTTCTTCTATATGCGTTTCCCATGTAGGGTTGGATGTTTTGCTGGTATGTTTTCCAAACTGTGTGCGAAGCGCTGAAATGGGTCTTTTTCGTATGTTTTAATGTCTGCTAGGTTTGGCTTGTTGAACGATATGTTCTCCAAGTTGGGGACCTCTAAACTTTCGTTCAGCCTTATGTAGTTGTGGGTTTTTAAGAAATTGGTGTTATACGGTTTTGGGTGGCATTCAGTGATGTCATCTTCTATATTGATCTGACAAGTATCGTAACAAGTTATGTTACTAGTTGCATTAAGATGTAGGACAGTGAGGTGCTCCTCGTTATATATGACGATTCTTGAATTGTTAGGTGAGCGGATGTAAAATTGGCAGTTGTTTATTCCATCTGTCGCGGGATATTTTTATATCTGACATTGGCAGGGATATTTTGATATCTAGCAGTATCACAAGATGGACACACTTTTCCCACATCCACAGGGTACCTCATGTGAAGGTGGGGCCTAATGTCAAAAATAAATATTAAGAGGGTACTCAGTGTGAGATTTCCTGGTGGGGCTTAATGTGATGGGGGTACATAGTGTGAAATTAATTTATATATATATATATATATATATATATATATATATATATATATATATATATATATAAGGTCTAAAAGATGAATATCGGCATTTCTTCCAACCATAACTACCAAATTAATACTGCTAAAACCGCACGTCTGCCCTTCATAATATACCAGTGGCTATTACTAAAGCTCCTCGATTTTCCCCCCTGGGCATCCCGCGGGCGGTTAATGTCGGCAATCAAAAAGCCAAGCCCACATATCGTCTTGCTGGATTTCCCAATTTCTTTGTTACTTCCTCACTTTGTGTCCAGGCTCGTCAATTGCAATTGTTAATGGTATCGTACTTTAGGTTTGACTTGGCGCCAGCCATCAAACATCAATATCGATATGTTCTATGACTCCATCATCCCTCAAGTGAAATTCATCCATTAATTCCATACTGCCTAAATAGTCGTCTTCTTCATATTTGAAGAGCTTACGTCTTTATCTTTGTCTTGATATCCTTCTCCATCTCTTGGTACCTACTGTTGACTGCCCCCTCAGATCTTTATAATCCTTTTTCCATGGCACATTCACCTCTGAAACCTCTCCTCTCACGCTTCCACCATTTCATCGTAGGTCCAATGTTTTCATTCTTGTGGTGAGACAGAGGGCGAGCAATGGAGTATAGAAGAGCTATTCTATCCCTTTAGAGAAAGATCAAATAAGAAAAACGGGCCAAGTACCCCACCGTTCCATCCTTGTGTCCCTTGGAAAACGCCCAGGGTTTCACTCGTCGTCACTCCCTCATCATTCTTAGTTTTTAAGGAGGATGCGATGCCACTGCTCTGGATCCATGAAAAATATTCATTATAATTTTGCAGCCCCAAGCCCTGCTTTTGTTACTCCGAAGAAGTTGCCATAATAAAAAGCTCCTCCACGACCGTTACTGCACTCTATTTACTCAATTATTTACATTCTGAGTTATCTTCCCGTATATAGGTTTGTAACGGTATATACACTTGTATGGGTTTATTAATGGTCAGCTAATCGAGGATCATTTATCGAAGATGAATACTTTGATTGGGTTTTAGAAACGTATACAATTTATCAAAATTTTATTTTTTTATTTTTTATTTTTTATTTTATTGAAAACAAAATAATACAGGTATAATCAACCTTTTATGTACTACATAAATAATGTATTGCGGAGACTTCTTAAATAAGGCAAATTCCCGTTGATGACTTGAGGATACTATGACTGCGGAACCCAGAGCTATACGCGTTACTTGAACTAAACGCCACAATAAAAAAATACGAAGAGATAGAAATCCAGCGAAAAATCGAAATTCAGCGCGATTTAAGTGATGGCATCCCGGCGTCGGTACTACAGGTACAGTATTGGCACCCGAAGGTCCAGTACAGGAAACCATTAAGAAATATGTAAATATAATAAAATTGAGAGAGAGAGGGGTGGGAGGTTTGAACCTCTGAAACCTGTTGTTCACATTTGCCCTGGAAGTGCTATGAATCATGATAGAGGCATCAACATTTTGTTGGTGGACTACTCAAAAACGTAGTTGTTAGATTGTTTGAGTTGTTGGTTATTGTTTGAGTAGTTATCTAGGGACGCGGGAGAATCCCGCTCGCCAACAAAACCTAAAACCTCCAAAGCGACCAAGAACACTGTGTTCCCACGACAGAACAAGTAGGGATTTTTGTACCCCAACCATCCCGTAACCACTGGGTGTCTCCGGTGTTGAGTTTTAGTACACCTATTCTCAAGCTGCCCCTGAGGACGTGTCCCAAGTTTCAACCCTCTGGACCATCAGGTGCCGTAGTAATGGAAGTTTGAAAAGCGTTATTTTTCAAGTTTTTCTACTTTTTCTTCTACTCGTCGTTGTTCTTGTTCTTCTTTGACAGGGCTGCAGCCTCACAGACATAACGGATCGAGCTGAAATGTTGCGTTGCACGCACTTTCGTTATGCTTCAAGGAAGTGCCTTATGTGCGTTTTGCCCCCCCCCCCCCCCATTTCGATAATTTTTAGGTAAGTAGGTGCTGAGAAATTTTTTTAGGTACTAAGAGAAAATATTTATATACTTGATCGATGCAAAAAGATGTGATGATACCCCCCCCCCCCAAGGCCATAATGTAAGTGTTCCCACCAAAAAAAGTAAGTAGGTACTGAGTAAATTGTTACTCAGTAGGTATCAAGTACGACTACTGACAAGGTAGTAAGTAGGTACCTACTGAGAAAATTATTAGGTAAGTACTTACTGGGAAAAAATGTTTACTTCATCAATCCAAAAAGATGTGATATCCATCTCAAAAACAACTTTGTCGTACAAATTTACCCGCCGAAAAAACCTCCTCAGCCGGTAATAGATTGATATCCATTTTCCCCGCCAAAATACCATGCTCGATGCTTCACCTCGCTCTTGGAAGTGCATATATATATTATTTGCAGAAACCTGTTTTTTTCCTGCCAAACCTCGAAATGTCTTTCAACGCTGTTTGGCGGGCTGGCGGGCAGCAAAAAGTCCCCTAAGGTGGGTAATTTTTGGTATACTAGAAGCAGGGGAAAAAACCAACAAATTATTACACAGCGGTTTATTATTTACCTGTATGGATTTAGATCACTGTTTTCTGTGGTCAATAACTACCCTCGAGCTCCCCCCCCCCCCCCCCATCTATGCCCTAAATCGAGTTGAAGCCGGCCCCGGAATTATAGTTTCATAAAAATGTGCGGGATTCAATAATTCAATCATTAATTATTTGTAGTTATTCATGAGGCTTAAGGTAGATAATAAACCGCTGTGTAATAACCTGCGTTAATGTGCGTGTGTAATTCCCCTTCTGCGTGCGTAGATCACTGTTTTCTGTGGCCAGTACCTACCCTCGTGCTTCCTAAAGGAAAGCCCTAAATCGAGTTATTTGAGCCATCCCGGGAATTACTTTTCATATAGGTAAATGCGCGGGATTCAATAATTCGATCATTAATTATTTATTGTTATTCATGAAGCATAACGTTGTTCAAGTTCCAAAAGTACCTATCAACAAAATCCAAAAGATCACCATTTTTCAAACGAAATAATATCACAGAACAACCAACTTGACTTCATTCAGCCATCCTTGATTATAATCAGATGTTCCCTAGCAATGATATCTGAGCCGGATTCATACCGTTTCGTTAACGATCTTACTGACGCAGCTTTTCGATGCAAACAAACGGCTGGTCGTACAATGCTCCGGGTGGTCTCAAAAAATGCTTTAGTTCAAGATCAATTTAAAAAAGTAAAAAAAAACCATACCTACCCTTCTATCGAAAGTTTTCGAGATGCCTGACAGTTGTGACAGAGTTAGGGGAGAGTGACGGTGGACCCTCGAGAGTCCCCCTCCTAGACCAGTGAGATTATCACCGGTTAAGAAGGGATATCGATTAGGCTTCCACCAAAAGACCCCATCTTCACCGGGCCAAAAAAACGACTCGAGAACAGCCACCGTCACACTCCTACCCCTCATGACATACTTCTGGGTACCTAGCAGAAGTATGAGAGGGAAAAGGGGGTTGAAAAGTAGTATGAAGTTATGGAGGAAAGGACATTTGAACAACTTCAAGGTGACTAACCTCCACCGTAATGTTACTACCTCAATAATATTTACTGGTGGAGCTCCATACGAGTACTGGCCGAGCAAAAGTGTAGTAAAAGTTGTTGTCCAGTGAATTGTGCTCATCTGGGCAACTTCTAAGTCATCAACCTCCATCGTTAGGATGGAACAACTATTGAGACTTCTAAATTGGGACACGGCATTAATCGCCTTCAAATGAGCTCAACATATTTTAATTATATTGCCCCTCTAAAGGGGGGAAAGGGGGTGGGGAAGCCAATAGATGTATGTATAATCAAAGGGACAGGATGTTTGTAAAGGAATCCTCCTGGAGGAATCCTTCTGGGCTTGTCCTTCTGGAAAGCTCACAAAAGTGGATGAAGTATGGCGAATTAGTCAGCGCATATTACCAAATCACGCTCTGCTACCATGTGAAAGAGTTAGAGGAGAGTGACGGTAGACCCTCGAGAGACCCCCTCCTAGACCAGCGAGATTATCACTGGGAAGCGATTAAGAAGCGGGATTAAGAAGGGATAGCGATTAGGCTTCCACCAAACGACCCCATCTTCACCGGAAGAAAAAAGGACTCGAGGACAGCTACCGTCGCGCACCAACTAGACCCCAAACGGGACCTACAAACCAAATTTATTAATTTGGCCGCCTCATTGAGGTGAAAACACACAGGGTGAGATACGGATGAATCGGGACCACCGGAGAAACTTATCTACGAGTTCGATTTATCGATGTCCAACTTACCGAGAGTTCACTGTGCTTCCTCAAGCATCCTCAAATTATGGGTACCTGAGGACAAGTAGCACATGTCCAAAGAGGGAAGATATGCACCGGAACCAAATCAGAGGTCGCGCATTTCGCCGAAACCAGCATCGTGAGCTATTTAGTTTCACACCAACGATAGTTGGTAATCTTCCAGTAATATCAGCAGAAAAACTGCAGTTGATTTTGAACGAATGAGAATGAGAAGTTTTATTTGTAAAAGCCTTCCGTCGATACAAGGTTGGTGTAATATTTGTGACAGTGACGGTGGACCTTCGAGAGTCCCCCTCCTAGACCAGCGAGATGTTCACCGGTTAAGAAGGGATATCGATTAGGCTTCCGCTCACCGATCCCGTCTCCACCGGGCCAAAAAACGACTCGAGAACAGCCGCACTGTTACATATTTAAACAGAAATGTTGACTTTATGAATAAATTAAACAAACTCGAATCTTATGCCCCGAACGTTTTGATTCCTGAATTGTAAAGCACTTTGCTCTGAGGGTTCGACGCTTGTCCTGCCGACGAAAAGTTATCAGATGGTCTTTAGTACAAGATGCAGAAAGCAAAATATTGTGTTAAAATACTTCGTGTTTATAACACGTATAGTTCGCTGGGGACAAGATATGGAATGATGGGAGAGCACTTGAAGGTGGGTCGCTACTACAAAGCGGGGCGTTCAGCTCAGATTTTAGGGCACAAGGAGATGAAAATAATAAATAATGGATCTGGGCCTGTCAGCCGGCTTGGAGCTCCTTGGTCTTATTCAAATGTGCTGTATAACTCCACAATGTTGTTGCTTCTGACGCCCTTGTACGCGTTCCTATTTCCTGTCTAAAGTCGAGAACCACGGGAATAGTACTCGTCAGTTGGCATTGGATCCGCTCGATACCTATAGCTGCAGTCACTGGCCCAGTTGCGATGATTCATTCATCACGTACACGAGACGTGTAAAATGTCTCAATGAGTAGGAGGATGTTATAAATAATTGCGTAAACCAACCATAATCATAAAATTGCTTTCGTTGTCATGACTAGAATCACAAAATGATAGGAGGTGGAGGAGGATGGGGGATACCTCCCACTTGTTTCATCGTTTTAATCGTGAGAAAAAGAAACGTTTCATACCTCGGCCTACTGTCCACCGATAGGAAGAGTGAACGCAAGACTTTTTGGGCAACTTAGACCTACTACTACTACCTTTTGCACGAACATACAGCCAGCTACAACAGTCCTTGGACCTTTGACAGTCTTCCTCCGTCTGCCAAAATGCGCCATCTCTTCCTACTTCCCTTCCCATCATTGCCTACCCCCACCACCTCTTGGTTTATTCCCCCCAACCTTTATTATAATACACCCCCCCACCCCCAAACCAGTAAAATTTGAAAGTTTCCGTTTCAAGGTACGTGGAATCCGAAAATGGAATTAAAAAAATGTCAATCCAACCGCCGTACACCGTACTTCGCACTTTCCTTGGCCATGAACCAAAAGTAACGAAATTCGGTTCGTAGGTCCCATTTGTTGATCCCAGTTGGTCCGCGAAGCTCGACATTACTGTCAGTCATATCTCAGGGGTGAACAATAGGGGGTTGAAATTTTCAGCACGCCGTTATCATGAAATTTCTCAAGTTTTTAAATTGATGTCAAAGTGGAGAATTTTTCGAGGCCACCCAGAGTAGCCGTTCGTTCACTGTAAGGCCCTGACGTTTCCCCCTCTGTTGGATATGAGTATAAATAGAAACCTGTTCCTTCACCCCAAACCTTAAAATTTCTTTCAACGCTGTTTGGCGAGTAAGCGAAAAAACTCGATGACGTCGCACGCTTTTGGTTTATTATTCTGCGAATAATACACCTATGTATCCGCTCAGCAAAAAAATTTTATAACACCCCCCTCAAAATTTTTTCTTTTCCGTTTCAAGGTGCGTAGATTCCAAAAATGCAATTTCCGTCCGCCGTCCGCCGTCCACCGTCCGCCGTCCGCCGTATCACGTGTACAGGCTTCATTTTCGGTCTAAAAAAATCGTTCTTTCGCACACAATCATGCTCCATTTGGGCCCTAGTTATGTCCCGAAAGTTTTCAGCCCGATCGGAATATACCCAGGGGTGTTATGAGTGAAAATATGTGTAAAAATAGGTACTTTTTGCGTTTTAGCAACATTTTGGTAACATGAGCTTTTAAGGTATCGTTTTTCATGTTTTTGGGGACGAGAAGACCGAATGTGAAGTCGATTTTGACCAAAGAATAGAAAATTGAGGTTCTACCAGATGTTCAGCTCCCGAAATTGATTTTTTATGAGTCAAAAACCTGGGAAATCGTCTGAAATCACCATCAATTTGTAGAATAACACTGGAAAAAGTGTCAACAGGTGGATCAAGGCGATTAAATGGTACTATCAATGATCAGAGATAATTTATTTTAAAAAAAAGGAGCGTAGTTTATTCGAGTTTTGGGGGCCAAAATTGGTGGAAACCACCAGAGATAGCTATTTCAATTATTTTATATGAAAGAAACAATAAATAAACAGCCAACATCTCTGTAGGTAGGTATGTCCAATGGAATAATAAACCCATGTGACAAGGACTTTGCAGCGTTTTTTGAATCTACGCACCTTGAAATGGAAAAGAAAAACGCTGCAAAGTCCTTGTCACATGGGGTTTATTATTCTACAGAAATGTTGGCTGTACATTTATTGTTTGTTTCATGTGAAATAATTGAAATAGCTATTTCTGATGGTTTCCACCAATTTTGGCCCCCAAAACACAAATTAGGTAGGTACGATCTTTTTTTTTTTTTTCAAATTAACTTTGATCATTGGTAGTGCCATTTAATCGTCTTGATCCACGTGTTGACACTTTTTCTAGTGTTATTCTACAAACTGATGGTGATTTCAGACGATTTCGCAGGTTTTTGACTCATACAAAATCAATTTTGGGAGCTGAACATCTGGTAGAACCTCAATTTTCCACTCCTTGGCCAAAATCGACCTCATATTCGATCTTCTCGTCCCCAAAAACATAGAAAACGATACCTCAAAAGCTCATGTTACCAACATGTTGCTAAAACGCAAAAACTACCTATTTTTACACACATTTTCACTCACAACACCCCTGGGAATATTCCGATCGGGCTGAAAAGTTTCGAGACACAACTAGGGCCCAAATGGAGCATGTGTGCGAAAGAACGACTTTTTTAGACCGAAAATGAAGCCTGTACACGTGATACGGCGGACGGCGTACGGCGGACGGCGGACGGACATTGCATTTTTTGAATCTACGCACCTTTAAACGGAAAAGAAAAAAGTTTGAGGGGGGGTTATAAAAATTTTTTGCTGAGCGATTACATAAATGTATTATTCAGAGAATAATAAACCAAAAACGCTGCAAAGTCCTTGTCACATGGGTTTATTATTCTATTGGAGTTCTAGAGATTTTTGTTGGCTGTTAAATGTATTGTTTCTTTCCGGTGGAATGATTGAAATAGCTATTTCTGATGATTTCCACCAATTTTGGCCCCCAAAACATGAAATAGGTACGCTATTTTTTTTTTAGATCATCTTTGATCATTGGTAGTGGCATTTAATGGTCTTGATTCACCTGTTTACACTTTTTCCAATGTTATTGTACACATTGATGGTGATTTCAGACAGTTTTTCAGGTTTTTGACTCATAAAAAACCAATTTTGGGAGCTGAACCTTTGGTAAAACCTCAATTTCCGCGTCTTTGGTCTAAATCGACTTCATATTCGGTCTTCTCGTCCTCAAAAACATGGAAAAAGATACCTCAAAAGCTCATGGTACTAACATGTTGTTAAAACGCAAAAAGTACCTATTTTATACACATTTTCACTCATAACACCCCTGGGTATATTCCGATCGGGCTGAAAAGTTTCGGGACACAACTAGTGACCAAATGGAGCATGTGTGCGAAAGAACGACTTTTTTAGACCGAAAATGAAGCCTGTACACGTGATACGGCGTACGGCGGACGGCGTACGGCGGACGGCGTACGGCGGACGGCGGACGGACATTGCATTTTTGGAATCTACGCACCTTGAAACGGAAAAGAAAAAATTTTGAGGGGGTGTTATAAAAATTTTTTGCTGAGCGAATACATAGGTGTATTATTCACAGAATAATAAACCAAAAGTTTGAGGGGGGGTTATAAAAATTTTTTGCTGAGCGATTACATAGGTGTATTATTCAGAGAATAATAAACCAAAAACGCTGCAAAGTCCTTGTCACATGGGTTTATTATTCTATTGGACATACCTACAGAAATGTAGGCTGTTCATTTATTGTTTCTTTCATGCGTAATAATCGAAATAGCTACTTCTGATGGTTTCCATTAATTTTGGCCCCCAAAACACAAATTAGGTAGGTACGCTCTTTTTTTTTTTTTTTTTTTTAACTATCTTTGATCATTGGTAGTGCCATTTAATCGTCCTGAACCACGTCCTGACACTTTTTCCAGTGTTATTATACAAACTGATGGTGATTTCAGACCTTTTCCCAGGTTTTTCACTCATAAAAAATCAATTTTGGGAGCTGAACATTTGGTAGAACTCAATTTTCCACTCTTTGGTCAAAATCGACTTCATATTCGGTCTTCTCGTCCCCAAAAACATAGAAAACGATATCTCAGAAGCTCATGTTACCAATATGTTGCTAAAACGTAAAAAGTACCTATTTTTACACACATTTTCACTCATAACTCCCCTGGGTATATTCCGATCGGGCTGAAAAGTTTCGGGACACAACTAGGGCCCAAATGGAGCATGTGTGCAAAAGAACGACTTTTTTAGACCGAAAATGAAGCCTGTACACGTGATACGGCGGACGGCGTACGGCGGACGGACATTGCATTTTTGGAATCTATGCACCTTGAAACGAAAAAGAAAAAAGTTTGAGGGGGTGTTATAAAAATTTTTTGCTGAGCGAATACATAGGTGTATTATTCACAGAATAATAAACCAAAATGCAATGTCCGTCCGCCGTCCGCCGTACGCCGTCCGCCGTATCACGTGTACAGGCTTCATTTTCGGTCCAAAAAAGTCGTTCTTTCGCATACATGCTCCATTTGGGTCCTAGTTGTGTCCCGAAACTTTTCAGCCCGATCGGAATATACCCAGGGGTGTTATGAGTGAAAATATGGTTAAAAGTAGGTACTTTTTGTGTTTTAGTAGCATGTTAGTAACATGAGCTTTTGAGGTAACTTTTCCCATGTTTTTGGGGACGAGAAGACCGAAAACGAAGTCGATTTTAACCAAAGAGTGGAAAATTGAGGTTCTACCAAAGATTCAGCTACCAAAATTGATTTTTTATGGGCAAAAATCTGGAAAATCGTGTGAAATCACCGTTAATTTGTATGATAACACTAGAAATGGTGTCAGCACGTGGATCAAGACGATTAAATGGCACTACCAATGATCAAAGATAATTTGAAAAAAAAGAAAAAAAACAATCAGTCATGCAGCATGACTTAATGAGCGAATTTTCAAAGAAATATTCGAATTAATGGCTATGGTTTTGAATAAAGGAAAACTTCGGTCTAAAATTTGGTTTTCTATGTATATTCTCTTCGTATTTATTTTAATTTGTACGTTTTGTCCATCCTGATTCTACCGTTTGTTTATTACGTAATTGTACTAAGTGCTTATTTATTTGATCGCTGTGGGTAAATTCAAGGAGTTGTACTAATCGTTTGCCTCCCCCTTTTTTGCTTCGAACTCTCGTCTTCAATTAATACTTCTCACATATTTCAATCTGACCACTCTAAGGGGGGGGGGGGGGGGGGGGGTAAGAGTTTAAAGATTATCCTAGTTTTGGGTAATTTTTGCGCACTTTAAATGCTCTAATTTAAGAACGGATTTAGATATCTAAAATCCGATTTCACTATCGTGTTCAGCGTGCAAAAACCTTTAAAATGAGGGGTCACTTGTTAGAAAATAACATTTTGGGGATTTTTGGGTAATTTTTGCGCACTTTAAATGCTCTAATTTGAGAACGGATCAAGATATCTAAAATCCGATTCCACCATCGTGTTCAGCGTGCAAAAACCTTTAAAATGAGGGGTCACTTGTTGGAAAATAACATTTTGGGGATTTTTGGGTAATTTTTGCGCACTTTAAATGCTCTAATTTGAGAACGGATCAAGATATCTAAAATCCGATTCCACCATCGTGTTCAGCGTGCAAAAACCTTTAAAATGAGGGGTCACTTGTTAGAAAATAACATTTTGGGGATTTTTGGGTAATTATTGCGCACTTTAAATGCTCTAATTTGAGAACGGATCAAGATATCTAAAATCCGATTCCACCATCGTGTTCAGCGTGCAAAAACCTTTAAAATGAGGGGTCACTTGTTGGAAAATAACATTTTGGGGATTTTTGGGTAATTTTTGCGCCAAAACCCTCCTTAGAGTAGGCCAATTTCGCCCATCTTCGAACTTAGCCTTTCGATTGCCAAGATAGATTTTTTGTGCAAATTTGAGCTGTTTATCTCAATTCTATCGAGAGTTATCGTCTGGAGTGACACATATATAAATAAATAAATATATATATAAATATATATATATATACATATAAAAAAGTGTTAAATTTCAGGAATCGTTTTAGAATGGTCTGAAACGGATTTCTATGAAGAAAATTTCCAAAAATTTATATTATCTAAATTTCGAAGCCATTGCAATAGCTTCATTTTCTTTGAAAATTCGCTAAAAGAGCGTACCTACCTAATTTGTGTTTTGGGGGCCAAAATTGGTGGAAACCATCATAAATAGCTATTTCAATTATTTCACATGAAAGAAACAATAAATAAACAGCCAACATTTCTGTAGGTATGTCCAATAGAATAATAAACCCGTGTGACAAGGACTTTGCAGCGTTTTTCTTTCACGTTCAAGGTGCGTAGACTCAGAAAATGCAATGTCCATCCGCCGTATCACGCATTCCGGCTTCATTTTCGCTCTAAAAAAGTCGTTCTTTCGCACACATGCTCCATTTGGGCCCTAGTTGTGTCCCGAAACTTTGCAGCCCGATCGGATTATACCCAGGGGTGTTATGAGTGCAAAATGAGTATAAAAGTAGGTATTTTTTGTTTTTTAGTAACATGAGCCTTTGAGGTATCGTTTTCTATGTTTTTTAGGAAGAGAAGGCCGAATATGAAGTCGATTTTGACCAATGAGTGGAAAATTGAAGTTCTAACGAAGTTTCAGCCTTAAATTTACGTTAAATTTAAGCCTTTGAGGTATCGTTTTCTATGTTTTTTAGGAAGAGAAGGCCGAATATGAAGTCGATTTTGACCAATGAGTGGAAAATTGAAGTTCTAACGAAGTTTCAGCCTTAAATTTACGTTAAATTTCGGTCTGAACTCGTCGTTCTTCCGTATACAATTTGGGTCCTCATTTTGGAAAAATTTGGGTCCTAGTTGTCCTCCAAAACTCGGCAGCCCAATCGGAATATACCCGGGCGCGATATGGGAGAATAATGGGCGTAAAAATGGTTTTCGATGTTTTTTTGAAGTTTTAGTGAACACGAGCTTGTGATGTATCGTTTTCCAAGTTTTTTAGGGCGAGAAGACCGAATATGTAGTTGGTTTTGACCAAAGAGTCAAGAATTGAGGTTGTAACGACGGTTAAGCACCAGAAATTCATTTTTCATCAGTAAAAAACCTGGGAAATTGTCTGAAATCACCATAAATGCGTATGATAACACTAGAAGTGGTATTAGCAGGTGAATCAAGACAATTAAATGGCACTATCAATGTTCAAAGGTAATCTGTATAAAGAAAAAAAAAGAAAGAAAAACGCTGCAAAGTCCTTGTCCTTTATTCTACTGGACAAACCTACAGAAATGTTGCTGTTCATTTATTTTTCCTTTCATGTGCAATAATTGAAATGACTATTTTAGATGGTTTCCACCAATTTTGGCCCCCAAAAACACTACTTCGGCTGTTTTCTTTTACAGATCTGATTATCTTTGATAGTACCATTTAGTTGTCTTGGTTCACCTGTTGATACTACTTCATCTAGTTATTTAAATGTATCGTGATTTCAGAAGATTTCCCAGGTTTTTGACTCATAAAAAATGAATTTCGGGAGCTCAACCTTTGTTACAACCTCAATTCTTCTCCATTTGGTCAAAATCAAATTCATATTCGGTCTTCTCGCCCTAAAATACACGAAAAACTGTACATCACAAGCTCATGTTCACCAAAACCTCCAAAAAACCTCGAAAACCCCTATTTTTACACCAATTTTTACCCCATAACAACCCTGGGTGTGTGCCGATCGGGCTGCCGAGCTTTGGAGATCAACTAGGACACAAATGTGTTCCCAAATGGGGACCCAAACTTTGTGCGGAAGAACGACGATTTTAGACAAAAATGTAAAGCTGAAACTTCGTTAGAACCTCAATTTCCCACTCTTTGGTCAAAATTGACTTCATATTCGGTCTCCTCGACCTAAAAAACATGGAAAACGACACCTCAACAGCTCATGTTACTAAAACACAAATAACATAATAAATACAGCCTACTTTTGTACCCATTTTACACTCATAACACCCTTGGGTATATTACGATCGGGTTGCATAGTTTCGGGACACAACTAGGGCCCAAATGGAGCATGTGTGCGAAAGAACGGATTTTTTAGCCCGAAAATGAAGCCGGTATGCGTGATACGGCGGACGTACATTGCATTTTCTGAATCTACGCACCTTGAAACGTAAAAGAAAAAATTTCGAGGGGGTGTTATAAAAAATTTTTGCGGAGCGATTACATAGGTTTATAATTATTCACAGAATAATAAACCAAATGGAGCCGAGGTCGTGTTTTTGGGGGCCAAAATTCCGAAATTGGTGGAAATCATCTACGATAACTATTTCAATTATTGCGGATGAATTAAACATAAATGGACAGCAACATTTCTGTAGGTGTGTCCAATAGAATAATAATCCCATGTAACAAGGACTTTGCAGCGTTTTTTCCTTCCCCTTTTTCAAGTCCGTTGATTTCCAACCCATCTTATATTTATGGCACCTTTTTGAAGGGCTCTCCGTTGGCTCTACAATTTTAAAGAATTTCAAAAATGTACGTCCATACCTCATTAGCTTGTGGGAGGTCCGCAGCGTGGTGGGTAAGGTGGGAATGTGGATCGTGGACCGATGAGCCCAGGAGCCCAGTGCTTGGTTATCACCCCTATGCCTCAGATCGACTGGAAAAAATACCGGAGTTTTGACATTTCGCACGGTTGTTGGTTGGTAGATAGCTACAGCGCACTAGGTTCCATGGAACTAAGATGTAGAAAATCTTGATAAGTGTTATTTTCCTCATGGTGACACCTTGTCGTAATAGCGGTTATTAATCGGAGCTCGGTGGTTAACGTTCAAGAGACACAGACGAGATACTGACCATCCAGGTTGTCCAATCGATGATTGACCGAAGGACGATTGGCTGGGGTCAAATCATCTGAGGTGTCACACGATCAGTCATACACATAGGTACTGATATACGTCACACATACACCTTGGCCCTCGAACTGATCCTTGAGAACCACTCGCGGCTATTGCACGATCGAAACAGAAAAGATGAAAGAACAACGAATTTTAACTACTATCAATGGATCCTGGACAATCACAATCTGAAAACCTGCGCCAAATTAAATGACCATACGTGTCTATCCAAAATCACTACATTGAAATGTTCATACGACAGAAATGTATAGAGGAGCTGAAAGTTTGAAGGTAGGACTTGGTCACTAAATGATCCCTCGTGGGATTCATCTAAATTGGGCGATAAGTTTCGTCAGCGCACCTGCAAACATTTCCTTGAGAAACCTCTTTTTCTGCCCGAATGTAGATGAGTTGGTCAATGGATTCATGCATTTCATAACTATGTTCCAGGTCCTTCATGGGTACCAGTCGACCCATTTTACTGGGACCTACTAAACGCCAAGGGCACTAGACGTTAATTTCTATCAGGGAGAGCCTACCAATATGCGAGACCTATCCAAAACAACCCCTTTTCCGTGGACATCAAACGTATCACGAAGAAAAACACTACGAAAATTGGGCTTAGGTTTTATCGTTTGATTCACGTTCATATTTTTTCGGTCAAGCCCTGTTTGTGAACGATATTTGAGCTATTTAGATTTTCAAGGGGAAAAAACTAGTATAGGTACCTTTCTGTTGTAGGTTGTCGAGCTATGGAGTTTGAAAATGTCAGCCCGTATCTCTCACCCTTCCTTTTGACATAGGGTTATGAAAATTACCTCTACAGCAGTTCCGCCGTATGTGGGTGGTATCGGGGGTGAAACTCGTACAGAATATATCTGCTATGATGGTGTTTTGAGAGGGCGAAACACTGAGTGCCCTCAAGAACCGAAACTCCTCTTTTCCAACCTCTAACGTCATCCATAGTCACTTGAGTAGGTATGTAGACCACTCCAGTTTCAAGTGGTCGAAGACGGAAGGAGACGGCCTGTGGGGTGGCAGGCGGAAGGGCGTCTCATCTCGTTGTGTATGTCCCAAGAGCGGTAGGAATAAGAGGAGAGAATACTGCTGAGGTTTCTTTATTCATTGACTGAACCACCTCTACTCCACTGCTCTGCCTGTTTCGCCATCTGTGCACACAGACTTTTGCTCTTTTGTTGTGCGCATTTATTAGGGACGTCTTTCGGAAACTCGGATGCCCAACTTCCGGTCTCCTTAGTAGTGGAGTTGCACAGTTGCTGCGTCTTCAAGTGACAACTGATACCGAAGAAACACCATAGAACTAGAAGACTGACGGACAATCCCAACACCTATAAATATACACAGGGCTGTCCAAAGATTTTCCATGTGGAATCATGAGTTCATGCTTGCTCGTTTTTAGCGCATGTGATCAGTATGTGCCATCCATACAAACTTCCTCATTCCATAGAAACCTCCATTTATATTTTTAGCAAGATCCCTTAGAACCCAGGCTGCTGGATAAATCTTCAACTTTTGGAGGCGGGGGACAACCTGAAGTCAATAGGAAAAATTCAAGTCATGCAGTATGCCCATATTTCCTTTTAATGACGTTTATTACTGCAACAGAATAATTTTTTTACAGTGTACTGCATTCATCTTGCAATAGTTTCTCTCATAAGTCAAAGTTCATTCCTCAGGGTTCAGTACTACTGAGCTACTTCAGTAATTCATCCCCCCCCCCTCCCCAAAAAACCCTGTTGTAAAAATTTACCCGCCACCAAAACCTCCTCAACCACAAAAATAATTTATATCCATTTTGCCCGTCGAATTAGCATGCTTGCTTTGGGTGTGCATATATAGAAACCTGTTCCTTCCCCCTCTGTTGGATGTGTGCATAGAAACCTGTTCCTTCCCCCCAAACATTGAAATTTCTTTCAACGCTGTTTGACGGGGGCTTTCCGCCTTGGGAGCGCGGAGTTTGAAAACAAGACGAGGCGCGAGAAGTAGTTCATTATAGGCGTACCTTTGCGTTCACATTTCTTTTAGGCAGTTGGACGTAACGTCCAGCCTTGAATGTCAAATACTTCACTATTTATCAGTCTAGGAAGTAAGCCGGTGGCCAAGCGCGTTAACGATCTGTCACTTGGTAGTTGGGCTGTCACTTGTTTGTTCGGAACATATTATTTGATTCCGTGCCCGTCTGCCTGCCAGGCAGTTCGCAGTTCCTTGTAAACCACCTTATCGAAACTAGCTGAAACGAAGAAGAAAAGCGTATTTATATCAACTGATGTTTCAAAAACATGTAAATACTAGGAATACGAGGGCTAACCAATCAGCTACCTTGAAAAAATCATGACCGTCCAATGATTTCTACTCGAGACAGTTGACCTGGCTGGCGCCATCACTATATGAGGAACTACCCTACGTAGTTAAAACTGCTAAAACATGCAATATTTGGAAATGAAACAAGAATGTCAAAAAATAATAAAATGATCAAATTAACACCACAATATTACAGACATTATTTTAATAGAATAAAAAAATTAAATTTAAAAAAATAAAATAAAATACTCTGAACAAAAATGTTAGAAATTATTATACCATGTGTACGTTTTTGCCTATCATGTACTTGATCAAAAACTGAGAGAGAGGTGTTGACTGGTCATTATGGCCTGTAGGCAAAATCATAAACAACTGCGAATCTAGACTAAGCACTGCTTAGAAATATGTGTGCAGAACTATATTTTTTGTGCGAACAAATAAATAAATTAAATTTTGTGCAAAAATTTAGGGGAATGTTGGTCGGAGTATTTTTATGAATCATACTGTTGGGTGGAAGTTATACAGACGTTTACAGACGTTTTATGATGTACGAAAACATGAAAAGTAGCTCACGCGAGTTAATCATCCGGTACGATTGATAGTCATTTCGTTCAATGACCAAAAAATTAAAAAATTATCGATAGTATCTGCTTAGAGTTCTCTCTCTATATTTTACCGAGGCGTCTAATATGAAAACAATAAATACCCACTGCCGGTGGGCCCAACTACCGAATGACTTCAATAGCTGTTGTCGACGAAAGGTGAAATTGGTAAGTAGGTAATATGAAGTGAGATAGAGGTAGGTGAGTAACGGGATCAAAATGTCGCCTGCTTCGGATATAGAGGTAATAGGAGAACTAATGCAGTGTTGAAGCAATACTACAGGATCAACTGATCATTGTACCCCGACTCGGCTCTAAATTTAATACCTATAGAATGAGATTGGCGGTGCCGTTATAACTGAAGCCTCTAGGGCCTTACAGCTCGTCTTCCGCTCAGCCAAGGAACTTCACCCACCATGAAGTGGTTTCCAACCTTTCAACCCTTTGAAAGCACTTGCAAGCCCATAATTAGACCCTCCATAAAGGGCTTCCCCCTCCCTTACATAGGATAGGATGATGAAGGCGTGGAAGGAGAGAAATCCACTTCTTAGCTAGCTGGCACCATATGGCTCTTCCTTTGTCTCCACATATTTACGACAATTTACACCGGTAAGTAACACAGTCACAAGATAACAAATGATTCACGAGAACCAGAGGAAGTGGTGGGATAGTAATTTATTTTCGTTTATTATTTTTATTGATGCACCTTTGGAATGGAACAAGACAATTTCTTTCAGACCCCTCGAAATTTCCTTTTATACCTACAGTGGTGATTGGGTGGGGTTGGTTTGGGTAAGTTTGAAGGAGGTCTAATGTGTTAGCTTCCATCCACCCGCTGTCTGCTGTGGTGAAAACCGTGGGACACCTTCCTCTCCACTAGTACCTGCTGTGGTGAAAACCGCGGGGTACTATGTAACACATCCCAGGCGTCTACTGTGGTGAAAACCACGGGGAGCCTGCTGTAGTGAAAACCGCGGGGAGCTAACCTTCCCTACAACTAACGTCTGCTGTGGTGAAAACCGTGGGACGCTTTCCTCTCCACTAGTACTTGCTATGGTGAAAACCGCGGGGTACTAGCTACCACATCCCAGGCGCCTGCTGTGGTGAAAACCGCGGAGCGTTAGTAAAAAGACTCCGAAGGAGCAGCTCCTTCCTCACCCGCCTTCTTCCGAGCTCATCCATCCTCATCCGCCTTCGTCCACCATGTTGTAGCATCCAGCACACACCTCTGCCAACAACTATATACAGGAAAAACGCTGCAAAGTCCTTGTCACATGGGGTTTATTATTCTACAGAAATGTTGGCTGTACATTTATTGTTTGTTTCATGTGAAATAATTGAAATAGCTATTTCTGATGGTTTCCACCAATTTTGGCCCCCAAAACACAAATTAGGTAGGTACGATCTTTTTTTTTTTCAAATTAACTTTGATCATTGGTATTGCCATTTAATCGTCTTGATCCACGTGTTGACACTTTTTCTAGTGTTATTCTACAAACTGATGGTGATTTCAGACGATTTCGCAGGTTTTTGACTCATACAAAATCAATTTTGGGAGCTGAACATCTGGTACAACCTCAATTTTCCACTCCTTGGCCAAAATCGACCTCATATTCGGTCTTCTCGTCCCCAAAAACATGGAAAACGATACCTCAAAAGCTCATGTTACCAACATGTTGCTAAAACGCAAAAAGTACCTATTTTTACACACATTTTCACTCACAACACCCCTGGGAATATTCCGATCGGGCTGAAAAGTTTCGGGACACAACTAGGGCCCAAATGGAGCATGTGTTCGAAAGAACGACTTTTTTAGACCGAAAATGAAGCCTGTACACGTGATACGGCGGACGGCGTACGGCGGACGGACATTGCATTTTGGTTTATTATTCTCTGAATAATACACCTATGTAATCGCTCAGCAAAAAAATTTTATAATCCCCCCCTCAAACTTTTTTCTTTTCCGTTTCAAGGTGCGTAGATTCAAAAAATGCAATGTCCGTCCGCCGTCCGCCGTACGCCGTACGCCGTCCGCCGTATCACGTGTACAGGCTTCATTTTCGGTCTAAAAAAGTCGTTCTTTCGCACACATGCTCTATTTGGGCCCTAGTTGTGTCCCGAAACTTTTCAGCCCGATCGGAATATACCCAGGGGTGTTGTGAGTGAAAATGTGTGTAAAAATAGGTACTTTTTGCGTTTTAGCAACATGTTGGTAACATGAGCTTTTGAGGTATCGTTTTCCATGTTTTTGGGGACGAGAAGATCGAATATGAGGTCGATTTTGGCCAAGGTGTGGAAAATTGAGGTTGTACCAGATGTTCAGCTCCCAAAATTGATTTTGTATGAGTCAAAAACCTGCGAAATCGTCTGAAATCACCATCAGTTTGTAGAATAACACTAGAAAAAGTGTCAACACGTGGATCAATACGATTAAATGCCACTACCAATGATCAAAGTTAATTTGAAAAAAAAAGATCGTACCTACCTAATTTGTGTTTTGGGGGCCAAAATTGGTGGAAACTTTCAGAAATAGCTATTTCAATTATTTCACATGAAACAAACAATAAATGTACAGCCAACATTTCTGTAGAATAATAAACCCCATGTGACAAGGACTTTGCAGCGTTTTGGTTTATTATTCTCTGAATAATACACCTATGTAATCGCTCAGCAAAAAATTTTTATAACCCCCCCCTCAAACTTTTTTCTTTTCCGTTTCAAGGTGCGTAGATTCAAAAAACCACAGTCATGCAGCATGGCTATAAGAGCGAATTTTCGAAGTTTTCGGCATCTTCCTCCTCCGCCTAAAATTTTCTGAAAATTAATTTTCGGCCAATGTTTTCCCAACTTGATACCATACAAAATTAAAACAGGAGTAGTTTTACGCAAAGTAAAATTTTGGGTGGAAGGAGGGGGAGGGGGAAATCAAAAATGTTTTGAATACCAGAAGAGTAGGTATTGGATACGTAACAAATTTTTTGTTCCATTTTTTGCCGAGTAACACCTCGGTTTGTAGATTTTCCAACGCTGAACACGATGGTGAAGTCAGAATTGCGATATCCCATTCCGTTATCAGATTAGAGCAGTCGAACCAGGAAGAACATCTCAAGAAATAACCACGTTCCTTCATCTTCAAAGTGCTCCAGTTTGAGAATGGAATGAGGTATCGCAATTCTGATTTCACCATCGTGTTCAGCGTACAAAAACCTTTAAAATGAGGTGTCACTTGTCAGACTTTTTCATTTTGGGAATTTATGGGTAATTTTCCCCCCCTAAAACTCCCCAAAACTCCCCCTTAGAGTGACCCGATTCTGCCCATCTTCGAACTTAGCCTGTCGATTGCCAAGACAGATTTTTCGTGCAAATTTGAACTTTTTATCTCAATTCTTTCGAAAGTTATCGTCTGGAATGACACATACATATATAAATATATAAATATATATATAAATATATAAATATATATATATATACATATAATTTTTGGTGTCTTTCGGCAGTGAATTCAGGATGGTCTGAAACGGATTTTGGTATAAAAATCTTTCGGAAATTCGAGTTTTAAAAATTTTGGACCGAGAACAATAGCTTCCTTTTCTTCGAAAATTCGCTAAAATGCAATGTCCGTCCGCCGTCCGCCGTACGCCGTATCACGTGTACAGGCTTCATTTTCGGTCTAAAAAAGTCGTTCTTTCGCACACATGCTCTATTTGGGCCCTAGTTGTGTCCCGAAACTTTTCAGCCCGATCGGAATATACCCAGGGGTGTTGTGAGTGAAAATGTGTGTAAAAATAGGTACTTTTTGCGTTTTAGCAACATGTTGGTAACATGAGCTTTTGAGGTATCGTTTTCCATGTTTTTGGGGACGAGAAGATCGAATATGAGGTTGATTTTGGCCAAGGAGTGGAAAATTGAGGTTGTACCAGATGTTCAGCTCCCAAAATTGAATTTTTATTAGGCAAAAACCTGCGAAATCGTCTGAAATCACCATCAGTTTGTAGAATAACACTAGAAAAAGTGTCAACACGTGGATCAAGACGATTAAATGGCACTACCAATGATCAAAGTTAATTTGAAAAAAAAAAGATCGTACCTACCTAATTTGTGTTTTGGGGGCCAAAATTGGTGGAAACCATCAGAAATAGCTATTTCAATTATTCCACATGAAACTAACAATAAATGTAGGTACAGCCAACATTTCTGTAGAATAATAAACCCCATGTGACAAGGACTTTGCAGCGTTTTTTGAATCTACGAACCTTGAAACGGAAAAGAAAAAAGTTTGAGGGGTGGTTATACAAATTTTTTGCTGAGCGATTACATAGGTGTACTATTCAGAGAATAATAAACCAAAATATAAAAATAGACTATCAAAAATACTGTATGCAAGTATTCACAGTAATACAGTATTTTACAAATTTTAACATAAAATCGTTTTTTGCCCACCGGGATTCAAAGATTTGGGGCCTTGCGATGAAGCCTTGCGTTCTAGAAAAATCAAGAGATCAATGATGCGTACAGTGAAGTAGGCCTTAATTAATTTAAAATTAATAAACTTGAAATGGAAATAATTTAAAACCAATCGGAGGAGAGGAAAAGTTTCACAAATAAAAAGAACACCCGATAAATTGAAAAATACCAAATTACTTATAAAACGCCAAGGTTCGATCTGATAATTTTGGGTAAGCAGGCCTTGGATAATCACAAATTAAGAAAATTCCTAACATTTCTATTATATTTCCAAAGTAAATATAACGCCTTAACATACGCATTGCGCTTATATAATCCTACCCTCACCTACCCTACCCTACTCACCTACCCTCAACCCCGTGGAATACGCGTTTTCTAAAATTAAATACGCAGCAAGGGGAATTCTAAGTGAACCACGCAAGAAGCACGATCTGTGTGAGGTGATATCACGGGCTGTTTCATCCATCACAAGTACAGACTGCACTAACTACGTGAAGAATGTGATGATGAGGTTCCCATCGGCTGCAGCTGGACAGTCATTGCATTTATCTTCCAATAGTTGTAAAACATTCAGAAGAACCACATTTTATTTCAGTTCCGTTGTTTTAATAAAGATTTTTCTTCTTATGGCTCTGTACAGTATTTCTTTGTACCTAAAACTGCACTGAACCACCAGTATTGTTCAATTTAAGCCTTAAATAATTCAAAAAACACTTAGTAATGGGGTTCACAATTCACTTTATTAAAATTTATATTTTTTACTGAAGTCGGGGAAGGTTGCGTTTGAAATGGAAGAAGTTGAATTCGAAATGGAAAAAGTTAAATTTGAAATGAAAGAAGTTGAAGAATTTCGTTTGGAAAAGGTTGAATATGGTATGGAAAATGTTGAATTTGACTTGGAAAAGGTTTAATTTGACTTGGAAATGCTATATAAGAGATCAGTTGAGAATCTAAATGGTTTCTTAAGCAGTATATTAATGAGACCATTTTGAACAATTTTTTTCGTTAAGTAGTTATTCCGTTAGTTCCGTTAGCTCTGATCTGAGCGCTGATGTCACAAAAATCTAGCGAATGCATCCCAATCTGCTCCATTCACGTTCTGCACTACATACTTCCGAATGGTTGACGATTTCCCAAGATAGGACTGCCTGAAGTTTCTCAGAGTGGGACAGCATCCGAAATGAAATGTTCTACGGTTCCATTTTACCTTCATTTGTATAAATTAACATTTCTCCTTTATCCAGGATTTGTGGTTCAGGTTGGAGACCCCACACCTAGCTCGAAATATAATTTTCACCTGGGAAAAATCTCTACCATTAGCAGTTTCGCCGCCCGAGATGCTTTTCCTTCTGCCATACCCGATCATACCCGAACTGGGACTGGGACTGAAAACCCTGCAAAATGAGCCCCATTTAGTTTAGCCAATTTCGTTACCCGTAAAATCTACTTATCCCGAATATGGCTTGGCTCAAGGGGTCTCAAGTCTTTTTAAATATTAACCAAGACCGTGTTCTTTCGCTTGAATCAGATTGTCGCCAGCTCTAAGGCTGATAGTTTCAATAACATTATATCTATCTTTAACATTATTAATCTATCCATCTAATAACATTATTAATTGATCCATAGTTGGACGTGCGAAAGAACGATTTTTTTAGATCGAAAATTAAGGTAGATATCGATGACACGGTGAAGGGCTTACGGCGGACGGGATTGCATTTTTGGAATCTACACACCTTGAAACGTAAAAGAAAAATTTTTGAAGGAGTGTTCCAAAAAAATTTCCAATCGAATGCACATTTGTGTTAGTCAGAGAATCATAAACCGAAAAGTGCCGAAAATTAGGATGAACTCCTTCAGTAACATGAGATTAGCGTGTAAATGGTACTGAGACGTTGGTTTTCACCGAATGAGTTCGTGGAGATATTTCTTGATTAATATCGCTCTTCCCAAGTTCACTGATCGAAAGTTACCTGATTTTTTGGATTAACTACATTTATTTACTTATTTTGTTGTACATCTTCACGTAATCAATGATGGAAAGGCTTATGTATAGCTCAGTCTGATTAAGCGGAGAGGTGAGTGGCTTAGTCCGTTACTTCCTCTTGCCCGTTCGATGCCCTTAAATTGTTAATGAAGAAGGCTGTTACTAGCCCCAGGTTTACGTCCCAGCCGTTTGTGTATATTCCTTTCAGCTGCTCCAAAGACCTTTACTATTTTACAGTTGCAGTCGGAGCGGAAATGGAATAGTAAGGTGTCGGAACTTTTTACCATCGTTTTTACATTTTTTTTAATTAGGTAACTTTGTGCGGGTACCTGGCGATTTTTTTCCTACCAAGTGAGCGGGCAGTACAGCTTCCTCAATTGTTTGTGTGATTCACATATAAATAGCTCAGCAATGTATCCACCATTATGTATACCTGTACGTGAATGGAACACTCATCAACTACCTCATATCCCGGCCACGTCCAATGAGGTGAACTGGGAAAGTTGAATGAGTGAATTGGATTTCAGGTTTGCGCATGCGTTTCGTTGCTCCAATCACAAAGTATTCAATTTTATTCACACAGCTGGGCTGTTGTGTACACAGCTGGGCTGGAGGATTTCAACAAATCGGTCGAATAGATTTTGCGATGGTGGTTAGAAGGATTTTGTGTTTGAGCATGAGTTGATGCTATTGCTGTTGAAACTAGAAGAATGTCTTGGAAGTGATATAGTCAGGTGATGCTGCGTTCAGTACTACTGTAGAAGATAAGAAACGTAAAGCCTACAGGCTGATCGCAAGAACACTTACAGAAGAAATACAACAAGATATCGTGGATATCACTTGTCGTAAGTCAGTGTATATAGAAGAAACTGTGTGCAAGTGTTCAACTAATGACCCGATTGAGAATATTGCAGGCTTCAAAAAGTCTGTGTTCGGCGAAAATGGGAATAAATGAAGAAATGGAGTGCTACGTGAATATAGAGAACTGAAGAGTCGAAGTATAGAAGTATATGGCTTCAAATTTGAAACGTAAAATAATCGGGTTAGTTGTGGTAGATTGATTCCGAAACATGCAGTGAAAATGCCAAACCTCACCATGAAGAAGTTCATCGCGCTTCAGAATTCCACTTCAGGCTGTTATCTGTTGCTAGAGTGTAGGCGAAAGGTAATAAATTCGTCATAGTTGATTTGAAATGAACATTGTTTAATAATGAAGAGGCAGTCGTCGTTGCTGTAAGGCTTAAATTGAATATATTGCGCACAGAGAGCCTACGTGATTTGGCATGGAAAATTTGGACATGTAACTTTTGGTTCATCGAAAACTATGTTTAGGTTACAAGCCATCAGTGGTATGGATAACCACGATTAATGTTGTCAGTTTCTCCACAGAGTTTCCATGTCAATGTTAGCTAAGGTCTTAACGAAGGCAGTGCATTTAGTTCGCTCGATAGGTGTTGTATCCCTGCATGAGAGCGCTAGTGTCGCGCGCCACCACCCCCGTAGCATGTCACAGCTACATCAGTATATTCTTAGACTCTGTAGTATTCAATTGAAATATACGACGTGTGCAAGTGAGAACCGTAGCATCTTATTCTACCCAATAAATTACATCAATTGGCGACGAGGATAAAAGTTTTACCTTGTAAATTCAGTGTAACTTCACGCCAAGAATCTCAGGAATACGTGTGTAATCATAATTCAACAGAACTGCAACTGTAAGTACAGCAATTCATCGTTTTCCGGGCTAACCTTTCGAAGTCACACGAGGTCATTTGTATTACGCTGAATTCCAGTCTTTGCCACGATCTATATCACTCTGTCATGGATCAAACTCAGTTACAAACTATTTTTGAAGTTTTTGCGCAAACGATGAAACAAAATAACGAGTTTCTTTTAGCACAGTTACAGACTCGGGTTAACCCCGAGACAGTCACAAACGCACCTTTCGAGAATTTTGATGCCCGAAAAGAAAAGTTCTCTTGTTATCTCGAGCGTTTTGAGAATCATCTTGCTGTTAAAAACGTTACTGATGAACAAAAGAAGGCGCAAATTCTATGCACGTCAATCGGATCTTTCCATTACAACAGTTTGTCGGCATTTTCTGGCCCTGATAAACCAGTGAAGGACATGCAATACAAGGCATTAATTCAAGCATTCTCACAGTTGTTAACGCCTAAACGGAACGTTTGTCTCTCAGCATTATTTCCTATCTTCCTACCAGAATGAAAAACAAACGATTCCCGAATACGTTGCCACTCTTCAACAAAATTTGGCTGAATGTGATTTCTATGTTGATTGCGTTTGTGAGGAGCGAGTCTCAGTAGCAGAGGTTTTTCTCCGCGCACAATTTATCAGTGGAATTCGTGATAATTGGATAAAGGAACAACTTCTCCAGTCTAGTGAGACCGCTTTTAAGGATATTTTGACAAAAGCAATTTCGTTGGAAGCCTCGCGAATTCAGTCTCGCGAGCTTCAGTCACAGCCTAACGGGTTCAGTAGTTCCGTTCCAGTTCACTCTGAGGAACAGGTTGATACCAACAAACTATCACAGTCACGGACATCAAGGGATCCAGGCAAACAGCGTTCGCGGAACCGTTCCAAGTCACGTAGTAAGTCACAAAGTCACTGTTAAGAGTCTCCAAAACGGAACAACTTCCAGTCTCGTGGTTCCAGGCCCGATTTTCGTGCTTTGGGGATTGATGATTTATGTTTTAAATGTGCTAGCGCCAAACATCGAGCAGACGAATGCAAAGCTGACAGAAATAAGCTCTATTGTAACTCATGCTCAAAAAAAGGTCATGTAAGTAAAGTTTGTATCACTACTCTGACCAAACACAAGGCTGATACCAAACAAGTAAGTCACTCTGATCAGTTATATAGTGATTCTTATCAAATTGATCATATTGCGGATTTACACGAGGTCTCATGTGCCTCTGGAAAATACATTGCCACTGTTCTCATCAATGGGAAACCTCAAGAAATGGAAGTAGATTCCGGCGCTCGATTTTCTATACTCCCAGAGGATAAATTTTTGGCTCTCAATCTCAGAACAAATTTACAGCACTCCAACATCTGTTTTCAAACTTTTTCCAATGACATCGTGCCATGTAGAGGAAAAATGAATGTCTCAGTCACATATAAACAAAAATATATAGACGCAGATTTGTATATCGTTCCCCCTTTACTTGGGCGCGACTGGATTCGAAATCTCGGTCTTCAGTTAAGACAGATCGACGCTGACAATTGGATGTTTCAGTCCTGTCACACTGATACCCACTCTGAGTCAGCCGCTCTTACAGTGAACCACATATTTGATAAGTTCCCAACTCTTTTGATGAAAAAATTGGTTATGTTCCCAATTTTGGAATTTCACTGGAACTCAGAGAAAACGCCAAACCTATTTACACTAAAGAAAGAGATGTACCCTATGCGCTTCGACAACGTGTTGAAAAAGAGTTGGATTCCCTCGCAGCATCTGGAATTATCAGTCCCATAGCGACGAGTGATTGGGGGTCCCCTCTCGCTGTCATACCAAAGGCTGACGGAGGTGTGAGGCTATGTGTCGACTATCGTTGTGGCGTTAATGATAGACTCATTTCCTCGAATTTCCCGATTCAACGAATTGAAGACGTGTTGAGCAATCTTCGGAACTCTAGATTTTTCTGTAAGCTATATTTATTTAACGTATACTTACATATCTCGGTGGATGACAAAAGCGCTGCTATTCAGACAATAACCACTCACAGAGGGACTTACCTTATGCATAGGCTGAGTTTTTGGATAAAAAACGGACCTTCGGAGTTCAATCGACTCATGACCCAGATTATCCATGGGCTTCCTAAATGCGAATTTTATTTTGACGACCTAATTGTCCACGGTTCATCGCAGGAGGAATGTGCCCGAAATCTCCGAGCTTGTCTGAAACGCTTGTCAGAATATGACCTTCATGTAAACCGGAACAAGTGTTCGTTTTTTAAAACATCGATTGATTATCTTGGACATGTTATCCAGTATAACAAAATCCTAAAATCACCAGAAAAGACTCGTGCTGTAGCTGACATGCCTCGCCCTTCAAATGTTGAGGAAGTGAGGAGGTTCCTTGGGATGATCTCCTATTATTCCAGGTTTTTTCCAAATTTTTCGTCAGTATCATTTCCACTTCACAAGAACCATCGGTTTAAATGGAATTCTGCTTGTGAAAAAGCTTTTCTTCAGCTTAAACAGGAAATGTGTAGTGAAAGGGTCCTTGTACCATTTGATCCAACACTACCTGTGGTTCTCACAACCGATGCAAGTCCTGTTGGCGTGGCTGCAATCCTCAGTCACATTGTGGATGGACTAGAGAGTCCAATTTCCTATGTATCGAGATCACTGTCTGATGCAGAATGCAATTACAGTCAGCTTGACCGCGAAGCTCTGGCGATCGTTTTTGGAGTCAGCCGTTTTTACAATTATCTTTACGGAAGGCACTTCTCTCTTGTGACAGACAACGAGCCGCTGTCAAGGATTTTCAGCCACAACAAGTCTCTACCGCATATGACATCAGCTCGTCTGCTGCGATATGCCTCTTTTCTTTCAGGCTTCGATTACAATGTTAAATTCAAGAGAGGGGTTGAGAACGAAAACGTAGATTGTCTCTCACGTGCTCCGGTTTCGCAGGACTCTGTAACTACAGATATTGCCATAAATCAAGAAGTCATGCAAATCTACGCAGAGTCCATATATCGGATTTCGAATCTTCATGTCACAGCGGCCACAATTGCTGAAGAAACGCTGAAAGACCCTGCATTGCAACAAATCTTGCAGAACCTCAGAAGCAAACCTGAAGACTCACCATATACAATCAACGACGGTATTTTGTTTTGGCAAGACCGAGTCGTGATTCCTACTTCTCTTAAACACACTGTACTTCAGGAACTGCATTCAACGCATGTAGGGATCTCGAAGATGAAGCAACTCGCCCGCCGTTATGTTTACTGGGAGCGAATTGATCGGGACATCGAACATTTGGTCAGAGAATGTTCTGAATGTGCCTCAGTCCGTCATAATCCGCCTAAAGTCACTGTGCATCCGTGGAACGACCCTGATGAGAATTGGGAGCGGGTACATATGGATTATGCTGGACCTTTTGAACAGCACTCCTTTCTGATCTGCATAGACGCAAAGTCCAAATGGGTGGAAATTCGGATCTTAAGAGATGCCCCATCTACAGCCTTTACCATCTACTTGCTCAATGACATTTTTGCCACTCATGGTTTTCCAGCAACGCTTGTCTCGGACAACGCATCAATTTTTACTAGCTCTGAGTTCAAACAATACTGTCACAGCAACGGTATTTTTCAGAAGCTGATTGCTCCAGGTCACCCTGCGACAAATGGCTTGGCCGAACGCACCGTGCAAACCATCAAACCAGGGACAATGGCTGACAAAGTCCGTCAGATTTTATTCAGGTATCGAGCCACTCCACTCGCCTGTGGACAGTCACCGGCGGAGCTATACCTGAATCGGAAATTAAAAATAAAATTGGATGCCATCTTTCCTCACACTCAAACCAAGTCTCAGGCTCCAGTTGATCGTGTTCACTCGCTCATAGTGGGGGAGAGAGTTCAAGTTCGTATGTTCCAAAACAATGTGGAGGTTTGGTTGTTTGGCTCAGTGACACGCAAACTCGGGTCAAGGCACTACCTGGTCAGATTAAACAATGAACGAGAACTTAAGAGGCATATCAATCAGTTGATTTCAACGAGAGTTCCAGTATCTGCCCAAGATCCACCAACTCAGAGCGATCCACCTCAGTCTCGTCCCAGCCGTTCTGTTACCTTTGCAGTCCCTGACTTGCAAACTGAAGGGAACTTCAGAGGATTTGATCAAAGGCCCCTTCGAGCCCCAATACAGCATCCTGCGCATGCCGATCCTGACCCTCAACCAGGGCCAGCACTACCACAGCCTGAGCACCCTCCCCGCCAACCGCTTCTTGGCCGTTCTCAGCGAATAAGAAGACCGCCGGGTTATTTACAAGATTATCACAGATGAACGATCACATGTGCCTGTGTAAATGAATCTAAACCTTTTTCAAGATATCTTTTTATAATGCAACTTTCTGAATGTTTTATATTTCAACTTCTAAATGTGATATGTCCGATTTTATAGTTTCTATGTCTCAGTCATGTTCGTATTAAGTGGGGGAGACTGTTGTATCCCTGCATGAGAGCGCTAGTGTCGCGCGTCACCACCCCCGTAGCATGTCACAGCTACATCAGTATATTCTTAGACTCTGTAGTATTCAATTGAAATATACGGCGTGTGCAAGTGAGAACCGCAGCATCTTATTCTACCCAATATAATATATACCACCTAAGGTATATTTACCTTTATATTTAGTCCAGCAGCTTGATATTTCAGTACGGTATTTGGTGGTGAGGGGCAATGGAGTTATATATGCATGGCGGGGATATATATGGTCTGAACTCAGGTCATGTTCGACATAAACAATCGATGTTTCGTTATTCAAACCTTTGGTGACGAAAAAGTGTAGGTGACTGCGACGAACTCCGGGCCTTGGGTCGTACCTGGTGGGTACTTTGGGATCCTCGGTAAGTAACTGCAATGTTAACCTTCATTGATTCATCAACAGCCCGGTTTCTGTCTGGGATTCTGGAGATCCCCGTGAAGGATGTGTCGTATTGTAGTCTCCCCCTTATCACAAATGTTGATCCCAGTTCATGTACCACTCCCATTAGCGTAGTGTTATGTATCAATAAGGCATTGATTAGATATAGTTGGCAATGTCGCGATCCGATTCCCTTCCCCCCACCATGTCATCTTCGCCTCAACTCATTTTTTCGTTTATTCGATTTCTTCATCTAATGTTCATGTTAACCTCTCGAAGTGTTCACTTTTATTTTCCAATAAAAGTCCGTTTATTAACACTGTGCCGGGCTGTAAAGTCAGCGTTTTCTTATTAAAAGATCCAACACGTAGCAAAATACAGATTTCTTCTGTTCATCCTCCTGCACTGAAGTGGTATACATATATCCTGCTCCAGGTTGCAGATCTTCTCCTTCCAGATCCACCGAGCCACCTGTATATCCGTTTCGATTATAGGTAGTCAAGTTGACTGGCTGAGGTCAGCTTTCACTAATAGTGCCGCTTCAGCGCACTTTATGCCATCAGGCTCATCAGCTAGGTATGTATAATTTGAATCCTGGAATGTTTAGTTGACATTCAGCCGCTAATTTTATTTTGGACAACATCACTACGTCAACCTCGTGTACGGTTACGTAATGACGTAATTCTTGGATTTTTCCACAAATAGAACAGCCTTCCTTGACATGGTGGTGTCTGGCGTAATTTGGTGAGGAACGATGATACGCTTATGGATTTAAATGCAGTGTTAACTACTTCCTTTACTATGCTACCAATGTTTGTCGTTCGGTTGGTGGCTTGAATGTCTTCAGAGTTCCATTGAACTGTCTAGGAAAAACATTTCATTGCGGTACTGGATTCGTTTTATTTGATTTTAGGGCAAACGAGGGAGTGTATCTCGATACTGGGAGTGGCACAAAAGAATTTTCATCGCATGTGAATTCGGTACTACGTAAATTATTTTTCGGAACTTTAGTAATTCCAGCTAATTGTCGGTAATGCTGGCAAACTTTCCAGCAGGACGCGTGTGATTCATTACAGTTAACGCACTTGTAATCTTTGTTAGTAGGATCGTGTTGTTTAGTTTCGTGAGTACCAGCACAAACCGCACATCTCGAAGAACGCGAAACTGGCCTTTGGCATGGTGCCATTGCTAGCAATTTTTGCGGGAGATAGGACTCGCTTTTGCTTTATTTTTTTCTAGTTTGCAGGCAGTAGCTATATGCGAGATGTTTAATCTTGAAAAGAACAGATACGTCTTCATCGGGCTCAACATCTTTGTAGTATTTCACCCAAATGATCCCAATGACTCCAAATTTGGTCTGTGGCACCTCAAAGCTCCTTTCTATCGATTTCATCAAGAAAATCTTCGCAAATCCTTTTTTCTCAAAACTGGTAGTCAAAGGGTTAAGGTTCCCATATCATCTCCGATTGTGTGTTAGCATTGAAACCCTGCCTGCATTTGATACCATACTGACGTAGAATTTCGTCGGAGATGAAATTCGGGTTTGTGCCTGAAGGAAAGCGCGTAGTACTATGCTATGTGGCCTCCTGTCTTTAAGAAGATAGTTAAGTGAGAAAGTCAATATTGGGGTCACTGGAAAATGAATCATTAAACTTCCTGTATTGCTGCTGTATTGTGATTCTATATTCGTTTTTGGAAAGGGAGTTAATCAAGGCTTGGCTACCAGTTAAGTTAATATATTTAATGAATTCATCAATGGAACGGCTGCCGTTATAAGTACATGTGATTGTTTTTGTGTATTGTTTAGATTGAACTTGAACCATTTCCCGTGTCCATGGGTGATTTTTATCACTTGCAGTAGCATTTTCTATTTCTGTAAGCGCTGAAAACTTGTTTTGTGTAACAATGAGACATTTTTGTTTTGAGGTCTTTCGGAAGAATAAGTTTGATTTTTTCTAGAAGGAGCTTAGAAATCATTTGTAGGTTGACCATCAGGAGGAGAGATAGGGTTACAGTCGGTCCCCAGCTGCATGGCGAGAATCGGACGGAAAAAGAGACAGTATCTCTGACGCGATTATTTATAAACTCACCTACCGTTCCCTAAAACCAGTAAACATACAGATCCAAAAAAAACTTGTTAGAAATCGTTCACTCAGGCTTTAATAGTCCTTGGCAATAAAGTCAAATTCAAAATAAGATATTTCGTAACTTTTAATGTCAATAATTTGTGATATTTTTGTTGTGGACTGTATGATTTTAGATGGAGGCGGGAAACTAGTATTGTTTATTCACACATCAGTGACGAGTGGCCGCGTTCTCACAGTTCGAAGGAAACAAAGGAAAAATGCAACATCGCACAAGTCCCCACTCAGCTAAGAAAGGAAGGAACAAAACCAATTTTGGCCCGTGAAACGGGGCCACATATTCTTGAGTCGTCAAACGTGCATCCGTGATGAGCCACAATATTGTGCCCATGGATTACAAGTGCCATCCGGAGCCAGCTGACCGAATCTGCGGCCGTTGTTGAGACTGACGACCTCACATCCCACTGACCGTCGATGTGGCCAGGGCATAGCCAAACCTGCATCCGCATAGCCGCCCTCCTACCACCTCCGCAGCGATAAGTGTTTGCGCTTACCTTCATTTTCGACTCCGCGGTATTGTCTAAACACTCACAAACTGGCACATTTCTGAATACATTTTCCACAACAAACACGTGGACTGCTTGAATACATTGTTTGTAGCCTTAAAATAACCTGATCTCTTCTCTTTGTGTTTTTGCTGTATTTTGTTGCCCATCAGTGATGGCATTTCGTTTGGTTGTTCTCTTCATGTTTGGAGCATGGATGCTTGTTACGGTTTTCTCTCGAGTATCCATAATCCTCATTTCGTTTCTTGTTATTCTCGGGGAATTAACCCACCCAATTTTATATTTATTAATTTATTAAATTATTGGAAAGCTTCAAGTAATTTTCAATGGACTCCTTCATGTGGTTGAGTGACATTTTTAATCTCATGTTTGCAAGCTGCAGTCATTGAAAAACAATCACCTGTTGCTGGAAGCCATCTTTAACTCACTTCTTTTGAATGAGCCCTGTTGTTAACAGCATTGTGGAGACCAGTTGTGCATCAATTTTGAAATCTGCGATAATCAACGTATCCATCCCATCCAACCCATCCACGCCAATGTTCCATCACATGCTCATCAGAAACTTGTTTTCAACCCTTGGAGAGCTCAGGACTGCTGTACATTGAGGATATGGTGCAGTCTCATCCTACACATAGGGCTTGGGTAAAACCTGCATGGAGCTGCTGCTGGATCTGGTTCATGCGTGCTTGGACGTCTTTTCTGGCATATGATTCATCTTCCACTCTTCATCAAGGCTTCACATTAGCATTCGGAACAGATAAGCTATAACCGTTTGTTTAGCCTAAGCTGATATCTAATATATAATCTTTGTTGGTCCTTCGAGTTTTGTTTACCCTAAACTGAAGTTTTTAAACAATAAGGTTTAGAGAATTTCCATTATATGTATTACCTTCGAGGATCTTCCGTCTCGGGTCGCGTTGCCTGTGGCTTGGGCAAACCTGGAGAGCGTAGGGACAATAAACTGGGCTTCAGGCGTAGACGCTTAAGTGTAGGTACCGTTAATCCAATCAATTTAGTGCCCAATAAACGAATATCTACGACACACTATCGGTCTACAGCCTTATTCATTGCTCCCTGAAGGTTGCTTTTTCTGTTCAGATGACCGTTCGAACTGTCCTAGGATAAGGCAGCTCTAGGAAGACCGGCTAGGGTTATCCTAGCACAAATGGAGCATCTTACAAGTATGGTTTACACAACAAGGGTTAGGAAATATAGGAGTCACTTATTTATTTACATACGGGTTTTCTCCGTATATTGCGATTGACAGATATTCGTGGTGAATGAGTTACCGCAAGAATACGTGGAAAAACAGTATAATTGAGGTTTAAATTGCGGGCTTACAAAATAACGGGTAGAGCGGGTTAACGGGAGGTGGCAGCTTTGGCGACTACTCGTGGAAGACTAACCTACTTCAGGATGACGCTATATAAACCCTAATAGATGGGCTGAACCCTTCTACGGGAACATTCCTGTAACTGTTTTCCTAATCTGAATCATGAGACTCAGTGTTTCCCTACAAATCTTTGACTTAAACAATAATGGAGTGATGAAATAGTCAAAAATATTTAAATTAGTAGTTGTCGATTTGTTAAGGATTTTAGTGGAAGGGAAATGGAAGAAACAGCGACTATAAAGCGCGAAGAAACAAATCGGAAAGGAAACGATTCTTCCTCCCTAACTTTGCAGCATGAAACCCCTGAATGGCATCCTGCAGTTCAGTTTCCTTTTCCAGTTTCAATTTCCTTTCCAGACCGTCTTACGGAGCCTATGCATCAGGTAGATATTTCCCCGGTTACAGAGCCTGATGGTGCTTTTGTTATAAAATACCAATACATTCTTCCTATGCAAAGCTAATGTTGAATTCCTCATTTACTTTTTCACTTCATTAAAAAATAAATAAAAAACGCCACATCTTATGTACATCAGTTAGTGCAACTAAAAAGAAAAAAATATGTGGAATATTACTGGAAATTATTCCCCAGTAGGAGCACTGCCCGCGGTAGAGGAAGAGTCTGTTAGAAAAAACAGTTTATTCTTAGAGTTACACAGTTACGTAAGACGTGACGTACGTGTGGTGATTGGTAGGGTTGGTTTGGGTAGGTGAAGGATAGAAAGGGGGTGCTCCTCAGGAGTCTTCTGCTAACACCCCGCGGTTATCACCACAGCGGGCACTAGTTGGAAGAAGAGGCTAGCACCCCACTGTTATCACCACAGCAGGTGCAAGGAAGGGTAGGAGAGAGAGAGGGTGAGAGAGTAGGGCTGTCGAGAGAGAAGTCGGAAGTCCGAGAGAGTGGTCGGTGGAATGAGGAGCTGGGGCGCCGGGTGTCATTATAAGGACCCCCCGCCCGTCTTCCAACGACCTTTGAGGATCGTTGGGGAGCTCGATGAGGGGACCCTTCTAGTCCCTTTCCCGAGGCGTTAACCCAGCTCGTCTTTCTCCTCGTTTATTTGGTTAAATCTTATATTACATTGGAGTGTCCTACTTGAGGGGTACCACGACAGTACGCAATATCAGCTAAGTTCCAGAAAATATATTAATAATAGTAACATAATGGAAAAGCTTTTTATTACATCTTTAAAACATAGTAAACGTTCATCGTTAAGGGGAGTGGAACGTAGTCTCCAAGTAATTCTTCCCTCACCAATGACCTATATTGTGGTAACGTGCAGAGTGCTATTTTGTCGTAAAAAGATGGGGTTTTCATTATAGTAAACTTCCTCAAGCGTTCTAGAAGTGCCCTCATTTCCATTGAAAAAAGAGACGCTGAAAAGACTTACATTTTCTTTTCCATCATTCAGTATTTTCTCGAGTAGGCATTACATTCACAGGTTGAATGGATTCTACATACTAGGGATCGTAACGTCGGAAGGATGAGGATGGATGCCCATGTACGACGCTCAGAGCTACTCAAGAGCTTTCAAGGTTGAGTTCACCCACTTGTTACTGGTTTTCCAAGCACTTGTGGGGGGGGGGGGGGGGGCTATTTCCAGGCCTGTTTTTTCGGGCTTCCGATGTTCCTGAATTTGGGCGCTTTATGATGAAATTGGACTTGGACACAGGGCAGGGGGAGGGTATGGGTTGTTGTGGGTCTCCTCATGCCAGGATGCTGAGGGCTAATCTAGTCGTAATCAATTATGGCAATCGAGTAATTCAGATTTCCTATCGGATCCATCACAATAATATCCACGTTGGTGAGTGGACGTCCTAACCCACCTTGGTCCATAGTTGGAGTATAAGTCTTTGGTCGGTGAAATGATATACTGAACTTATTCAATCATTCTATCTTCCCAATGATGATGAATGATGGGTTTGTGCTGGATCAATTAAATCATCAATCGTACAATTTATCATTTGATTAACGCATATAGTAGATATTTAAACAAAAAGATTATTCCGCTAGTTGTGGAATTACGGTCAAAATATCTTCCGGAAGAATCCGTCGTCACTAGCATGTCTATTACTGGAGGCGAGCGCTTTCTATTCTGTCGACGGCCTGTTGATGTCCTTACATCGAAAGCGCTCGCCTCCAGTACTCAACCAGATAGTGACGACGGACTCCTCGGGAAGTTATGGTCAGATAGACGGAAGTGCCAGAGCCGGGACAACCTGAAAAACCGTTAGGAAAAATAACCCACTTAACAATATTGCTCGTAGACAAATTAATGTGGATTTTTTGTTTATTATTTTCAATAATGAACCTTTGGAATCTTGCATGAAAACCTTTTTTAACCCCCCCCCCCCCCCCACCCACCCACCCACTCAAAATTTGGAGATTTCCTTTTCAAGGTATGTAGAATCCGAAAATGCAATAAAAAAATTTCTGTCCGTCCCCCGTACGCCGTACTTCGCACTTTTCTTAGTTACCATGAACCAAAATTAACGAAATTTGGTGTAGGTCCCGTTTGGGGTCCAGTTGGTCCTCGAAGCTCGGCGTTACTGTCGGTGAAAAATGGGGGTTGAAATCTCCAGGACGCCGTTACCTAGAATTTTTTAAGTTTTCAAATATTTCTTGAACTTGGGAGCTTTTTAAGACCACCGGGAGCATTTTACGTCCAGCCGTTCGTTCACGGTAAGGCCCCGAAGTTTGCACCGACAGGCTTCATCAACAGGAGGGTGAATCAAATTGTATACATTCAGCCCAAATATCATCGCTAGGGACGCGGTAACATTTGGGAATTGGCCCGAGATAATCATTGCTAGGGAGCACCTGATTATATTCACGGAGTATGAAGTCGAGTTGGTTGTTCTGTGATATTGTTTCTTTTGAAAAATGAAGGCTCTTTTGGATTTTGTTGGTAGGTACTTTTGCAACTTGAAATAACGTTATGTTTCATGAATAACAACAATTATGAAATGTAATTTCCGGGCTGGCTGAATACTCGATTTAGGGCATCTATACAGGTAAATTATTACACAGCGGTTTTGTAGTGATTGAGGAGGAGACAGACGAGTCGATCGCTTAATTGAGAATGGTTAATTTATTGGTGGCACTCGGCTCTTTTATAGCCCCCTGACATGATCAGAGGGGGGTCGGGGGGTCCCCACTCTGAGAGAGTACATGTCTACACATAGTGTAGGTTGTGGAGGAGCAGCCGATCACAACACTGCTCCCCCCAGAATTTAAGCAACGTATTTAGTTAAATTTTGTTCTTCGTGCCGTTGCGGTGGCGGTTGTCGGGCGTGGGAGGTGCGTGTGCTGGTTGCGGTGGTTGCGTTGGTCCGTTGTGGCTGTCCGGGTCGTTGTCGTTGGGGGCGGTACGTTTGCGGCGTATGAAGAGCCGGGATGTAGGTTGAGTGCGTGGGTACGGCCGTGGCGGCTGATCGGGCGGGGCGTTGTTGCGGGCGCCAGGTGCATGGGGTGCGGCATTTTTGTGCTCAGGGGTCCCATGTGCGGCGGTAGAAACACGAGCCGTTCGTCGCGCGGCGTGTGGTCGGTCGTGGCTGCGTCGGCGGTCGCTGTTGTCGTCTATTCGAATCACACGAACCTCTTCGGTGATGGTAGCCACTCGAGGAGGGGGGGGCGAAGGGTATGAGGCGATCGTCGAGAGCAGCGAGTTTCGTAAGATCGGGTTCGTCGTGCGCCGCGAGGTGAAGGCGAAGGCTGTCTAGAAGGGCTCGCAGAAAAAGCTGCCGGTAGAGCGGGGTCGAGGTGTCGGCCGGGTGTGCTCTACGGGCGAGAACTGACGGTAGCTCGTCGTCGGAAGTCGGTTCGGAGTAAGGCGGTGAGCCGGGAGCCGTCGGACGGTGCGTGTGCGGCCAGAGGGCGAGTTTTCGATATCCGGTAGCTGTTGTCGTTCGATGATGCCAGCCGCTAGTAATTCGCCGAGATGGGCCGACGCTTTCGCGTTAAGGTCCGGTGATATTCGGCGAAGTTTCGCGTGGCATGGAGGTCCCTTCGTGACGATGTGATGTTCTACGCGTTGCGGTGTGTCGGCCGGGAGGGCTCTACGGAGTCGGCGGGCGAGGACTGACGGATTCTCGTGCTCGGAAGTCGGTTGGGGTCGGCGTAGAGGTCCGCTTGTCGGGGCTCGAGGGCGAGGAAGGCGCGGGCGAATTTAGCATGCGGCGTCGTGAGGCCATCGTGAGTCAATGTGATCTCGAGACGGGCGGGAATGCGGGGTCGTACGGCCGGAGCTGGAGCGTTGATGTCAGTGGAGTTGTTTCTGCGGGTGTCGGTGGTTTCGGGTCCGTTTTTTCGTTCTCTTTGTAGGCGCCAGTCCCGGAGAGGTGTCGTCTGGAAGTGAGTCTCTCGCAGGCGTCCGTGAGCGTTATATAGAAAACGCGTGGTAGGGCGGTGAAGCGGGGAGTCGCTGCGGTCTCCGTTGACGCTGGCGTCGGGGTGGGGCGGCTCTGTGGGGCGTCGGAGTGGGGCGCGTGTGCCAGGCGTAGTGCTGCGGAGGTGGGGCTTGTCGCAGACGGTCGGCGGGCGCTGAGCGGCGTTGTTCGTCGTCGGAAGTCGCTGTCGTTGCACCGCGGTCGCAGACGGCGGGCGGAGGCTGTGCGCTGCGTGTCACCACTCGGGGTCACCAGTGTAGTGATTGAGGAGGAGACAGACGAGTCGATCGCTTGATTGAAAATGGTTAATTTATTGGTGGCACTCGGCTCTTTTATAGCCCCCTGACATGATCAGAGGGGGGTCGGGGGGTCCCCACTCTGAGAGAATACATGTCTACACATAGTGTAGGTTGTGGAGGAGCAGCCGATCACAACAGGTTTATTATTCTGTAAATTACTACACAACTAAATTATTACACAACGGTAAATTATTGCACAACGGTAAATTATTACACAACGGTAGAAGGGGTATCTATACAGGTAAATTATTATACAACGGTTTATTATTTACCTTATGCTTCATCAATAACTACAAAAAATGATGAATGAAATGATTGAATTGTTGAATCCCGTGCATTTGTATGAACCGTTAATAACCGGGCCGGCTCCAGTACTCGATTTAAGGCTTTCCTGGGGGAGCTCGAGGGTACTGACCACAGAAAACAGTGATCTAAGCAGATGGGGCAACTATACAGGAAATAATAAACCGTTGAGTAATAATTTGCAGCGGGTTTTCTCTCTTTTTCTCTTCATTTAGTGATTCTAACCAACTGCGATATTGTTAATATCGATGGACTGTTCATCGCAACAATAAATTAATCGCTTGCCATTTAAACCGAGAACTTGGCCGTATTGGGACCGCTTGACAACTACAGTTCTAAGGGCAGGGCAGTCGGACGAAAAGCCCCAGCCTGAAATGGCTGTTACTTTACTTTACTTTACTTTTACTACAGTTCTAAGTCTTATACCTAACTAAGATACTTCAAAGTCAAGAACGAAGGCAAACGATTCCATCTTCATTACATCAACTGTCTCTGTCTGGTAACGGTTGTGGTCACGTACATTATTATTGGTCGCTGTTAGGTCTGGTTACCATAGGTATATCGGATAATGAGTACCTACTGGTTGGAATTATTGATTTTCTTACCTCAACATCCGTTTCAGCACTCTCCAAACCGCCAGTGCTTTACAACCCGGAATTCCTTCGGGTTTAAAAAAAAGAAGAAAAAAAGTTGGTCGTGCAGCATGACCGTATCAGCGTATTTTCGAAGTTGGCTTGAACGAATCGAGGTGCCTAGGAGACGGACTGGGTTCCTTTAACTCATTGAACTATCTCACCAAGGGATCAACTATAGGTTTTTTTTTAAATGCATTCATTTTAAAATTACAACGGAATTGTAATTTTAAAATAAATGCATTAAAAAAAAAAAAAAAAATGGGTCCTGATACCTAGTTCTGAAATCAATTAATAGGCACCTAATGCTCTGCCAAATGAGCAACCTCGATACAGTTTTCCCAGATCTTGACAGCAAATATAGGAACATTAACCAGCGACCAGTAGAAATAGCTGATCATTCACACAAGAGAGCCGAACGTGACGCTCCTATCTGTCTTCATGTACAATAGACCATCTTTTCCATTCAAATCTCGTTTGTAATACACACGGAACGTTCCCTTTAGAATATAACAAGCTGTGTTTGAGTGAATAGTACTTGACAGTCAGATTGAAACTTCTACGTTGAAACGCTTTTAACAGAATAGGTTTCAAACCTTATTGTTTTTTGCTTTGGGAGTTCACTTCAACGGTCCATCGTTCGATTGATTGGTTCGGTATCCCTACCGAACCCTTTTTTTTTTTCGATCACGGACTCATTGGCAAGTAATGGATTACACAAACGAAGCGCCCTCTTGCTTCTCTTTTTTCGTCCTGTTTTATTTTTTAAGTAAAATTTCTGGGTTGAGACTCGCCATTCGGCGACTCCTAGTTAGGATAGGAAAATACTAAAGATTCCAAGTGATGTGAATGTAACTGCTTCAACTGCTTCATTAACCTACATCAGAATAAATTAGTCCATTGTTACAAGGGGGTTGACACTTCGATTATACGTCCCACGTGAAAGCTGCTCGATACCATTCTGAAGGATGTGGCATGTTATACCTGCACGGTATACAATATTATGTAATAGCTAGGTACCTATAATTACAATTTGGCATGAATGAATTCATTATGATCGTATTGTATATACCTACCACCTAAACGTATAATTACATATTAAGACGTAGGATCCCTAATTAAAAATAAACACTGTAATTATATCATTGGCCATTGGTAAGTAAGAAAGTGAGTACCACAGATTTCGCACAAGCGCAGTGGCCATACCACTTATCCGATCCTTCTGAAATTCATAGATGACCATCTGGGAGCTAAACCTCAACTACTCAAAATTGATTGATGCTGAATTTGAAAATCAGGCCATTGATTCTTAGAAAATAGCGGTACCTCGGATTTCGCGATGGCGCATGTACATTAGCCATGCCAGTGATCCGATCTTTCGGAAATTCATAAAGGACCATATGGGCCCAAACCCCATGATCCCTGAAAAGTTCAGCAAAATTGGAATTGAAGAAGTCATGTAGTGCAAGGATTTGTGGATACACAGACTGATAGACGGACACCGAACCAAATTTGTTCGGATTTGGAAATTTTTATTTTCGAGACGAACAAAATTGTTTCCTTCTATATCTTTATGAAGGGCATCGGAGGTTTTAACCGAAAATGAGGGATACCCACCTTTTTTCCCATACGAGTCAACCATGGCAGCGGAACCCTTGTAATCACTAGTGGGATGATAAACATTTTTGTCATCCGAAATCGAAATTTTAGACCTTTTCTGGTAAAATTTGGTTCCATGTCTGTCCATCTATGCGCACCGGAACCAAATTTCTGCTGGCTGATCAACGAGTATCTTTGGTAGTAAGGAAGCAACAGTATGTTGGTGTAAAGTTGACAAAAGTGCTGTCAAGACAGGAATCCCTGTCAATCATGCAGAAAACACCAACGTATACCTATGTAGAATAACCAGCGACCTTCCGCTTTCATAACGGCGAGGGGAATTTATTGATTTGGTTGAAAGGCAGCGTAATTAGGTTTGCGATAAATAAAATTCGATAACAGCGGTTGAAGATGCAATCAGTGAAAAGTGAATGGTTGATAAGGCGTAGGTAGAGGCTGAGGGGCTTTCAGTACTCTTTTTGGTTTGTTCGGAGAACAAGTGACCAGGAAGGGACAAAAAAGTCGTGGAAGAGGGGGAGGGTTAAGCCCTTACCAGCTTTGAGGTGTCCCATTGCTTATTCAACAGGATCTCTGGAAGGGTCGTCTGCTAATATTTTGATCGGGAGCTGGGAAGAGAAACTTCGTTGGCGACGAGAAATTGTGAGTTTTACAGTTTCGCTCTTCCGTTTCACCGCCGATGGCACACACAAGCCCGTGGGGGTACACACAGTTTGTTGTTTCGAGGACACGAGCAACCCCTGACGTCTTCACATGCTACCAGGGTGACCAACTTTAATTTGCATCTGTTTGATGATAGTTGAAAATGGGAGAACCGCACCGCGCTGTCCGAGCTGTGGAACAGAGGGCGATGTTCCAGCGAGACTTCCAGTCCAATTACATTGGACCGAAACAGCAGTTTCTCTTGTCTGGCTTATTTTTACACTCCCGTGGTCTCGGATAAATGAGCATTATTGTGCTGCAGAGAAAGGGATACATACGTGAACCCTGAATAAGGAAAGGTTATATAACTCTGATACGTTAACATGTGGGTGATTTAAATGTAGGCGGACGGACCCATGAAGGGTTGAAGTCACAGTATGAAAGTCAATAAGAAACTCGCCCAATTATTAATATTTAATTCTATTATTTTTCTTTTCAATTGAAAGATTGCGATGGGAGCTTTCCAAAAAGGAGCGGGGAAATCGAGGCTTGTGCTTTGTGATAGAATAGAATAGATCTAGACAGAAACAAAAGTGTATTTTTCAATAATTTGATGATACAGGGTCCCACTTGACACGTGCAAAAAAATGCAACCTAGACAATAATAAGTGTCCTTATATATTAGGTATCTCCCGCACAATAAGCCTAGGTTTTGGTGCGGCGGAGGGGGTATTGTTCCCACCCGGTCCCTGTTATATAATCTAAATATACCTGCAAATAAATCAAATAACTAAAAATAAATCGATAACGCTCAACTTCTTTTCTTTTCTTTTTTTCTATTGGTTCGCCATAACTATTACATTGTTCAACGTCATTACAATTCACGTCATTGTCAATAATAAAGCTCATATGTTGCACTCGGTCGCACTGAAAAAAATCTTTAGTTCCTTATAAGCCATTCGCTTGCCAGAAAATATGGTGGTCTCCTAACTGAACGGCACTGGAACTTCGATGTGTAAATTTGTAAAATGTTGGTGGCGTTCCCGAGCAAATTGCGGGCTCTCCAAGACTGCGTGTGCCATTATTGGTATTAGTTACAACAGTTCGAATTATCTTGATCTAATTACATACAGATTTCGATTATCTCGTTCGGTCATTAGTGTTAGTTTCAACTCAGTAGGTGCCAATCAGTTTCATTATAGTTCATGCTCCAAAAATACCAGCCTATATTTTTCTACTTGACATTTGACCCCTGCAAGTTGTCAGTCTCTCGAGCTTTTAGGTTCGGCTCCTCAGAAGTGGCCGTGGCCTCATGTTTTCGTTTTTAGACTTTTGAGGCAATTTTCGTTATTTGGGGGGTAAAATGTGGATTTCCCCATTTTCGACCACGCTGAACACGAATCCATCGGGGAAAAAAATGAAATTTCAGCTTTTTCAGGTAGCTGAGTATGTGTGTGTGCGTGCGCGCATTTCTACGAACCGCCATAACTCACGGCCCAATGGTCCAAATTGGCTCAAATGTTGATAGTAGTTCAGGTGAGGTCCTAGATTATCTCATATAAATTTCTTCAGATTCGTACTAGTTACTAGTAGCAACTGCGCATGCGCAAACGTGAAAACCGTTGAACCGTTGTAACCCACAAACCAGTGGTTCAAACCTTGGTTCAAACAAACCATCTTTCTGTTGTCTGATCCTAGTCTCTAGTGTTCCATTTATTTGTATCATTGTTTGAACCTTGTTAATAAGCGGAAAATCGCTTCTTAATTAATTTCCCCAATGACCCGGATTGTTAATCGGATGAATCCTCTCTTTCGAACTATCAAAGAAGGTGTCCTACAAAATGCTACGTATTATGAACACGTACAACCAGTTCCACCCATAGTACCAAGGCAGAGCTTACATGGATTCATGGATTACTCTGGATGAGACTTTTCTGAAGGATATCTCGAAAAGTCAGTCGGACGCTTTCCCTAAACTGAACTCCACTCCACGCATTGGGAATATGTTACAACCTGAATCCATGGAATTTGTGGAATTTATATTAGACCCGCATGCCATTCGAAGTTCAGCTCGTTTCGACCATTATCTTTTAGTAGTTATGAGAGTTCCAAGGATTTCACGTTTGCGTATGCACATACGAAATGTATAGCGGACATTTGATGAAATCTTTTACGGGTATTCGTGGGGGGTTTCAATGATTTGTGTACACAAACTCGGGTTTCTCACTCCAAAAACACCTGAAACTTTCTCATTTCATTGCAAAATTTAACTCACTAATTTTCAGCATGGTGACGTTAGTTTTTGAATTGAAAGACCTTAAATGGAAAAAACAGTAGGTACTGCACTTCATTTAGTCTCTCTCTCGGTTTCACAACGCGGGCTTGGCGACCGGCTACAGCGGGATTAACCCTTGACGGGTACACGGTCGTAATTTTTACGACGGCGGCGAATACCAGCCATCGACCCAGGTTATACGCTTAGGTTATACATCGATGATACTAGCGAGGGGAGCGGTACATCTAAGTATTCTTCTACTTTCAGTAGGCTAACGTGATGCCGTAGTGAGAAGTCGTTGACGTGTCCGTCCCACACATCGTATCGGTGTCAGTCCTAATTTATCACTAACGTACACCTTCTGCGGTAACATTTCCTTTCGGTTTGTTATTCTGTGAATAATACGCCTATGTATTCGCTCAGCAAAACGTTTTTATAACACCCCTTCAAATTTGTTCTTTTACGTTTCAAGGTGCGTAGATTCAGAAAATGCAATGGCCGTCCGCCGTCCGCGGTATGCAAATCATGCATACCGGCCTCATTTTCGGTCTAAAAAATTCGTTCTTTCGCAAGCATGCTCCACTTGGGCCCTAGTTGTGTCCCGAAACTTTGCAGCCCGATCGGAATATACCGAAGAGTGTTATGAATGAAAAATGGGTATAAAAGTAGGTATTTTCTGTGTTTTAGTAACATGAGCATTTGAGGTATCGTTTTCCATGTTTTTTAGGACGATATGGCCGAATATGAAGTCGATTTTGACCATTGAGTGGAAAATTGAGGTTCTAGCGAAGTTTCAGCCTTAAATTTACGTTAAATTCTGGTCTAAAATCGTCGTTCTTCCGCACACAGTTTGGGTCCCCATTGGGAACACATTTGGGTCCTAGTTGTGTCCCGAAACTTTGCAGCCCGATCGGCATACACCCAGGGGTGTTATGTGTGAAAGATGGGTGTAAAAATAGGGGTTTTCGAGGGATTTTTGAGATTTTAGTGAACACGAGCTTGTGATGTATCGTTTTCCATGTTTTTTTTTTAAGGCGAGAAGACCGAATATGAGGTTGATTTTGACCAAAGAGTGAATAACTGAGGTTGCAACAAAAATTAAGCTCCCGAAATTAATTTTTTATGAGTCAAAAACCCGGGAAATAAACTAGAAGTAGTATCAGCAGGTGAATCAAGGCAATTATATGGCACTATCGATGTTCAAAAATAATCTGTCAACAATTTTAAAAAAGGTCGAGGTTGAGTTTTTGGGGGCCAAAATTAGTGGAAACCATCAAAAATAGCTATTTCAATTACTGCACATGAAAGAAACAATAAATGAACAGCATCATTTTTGTAGGTATGTCCGATAGAATAATAAACCCAAGTGACAAGGACTTTGCAGCGTTTTTACTTCTTGGTTTGTCGTGATTTTCACAACCGTGTACTTATATTCAAGCGGTCCCTGATGTAATTATTATGATACTGTACCTGACTGCTATCGTATGATGTTGATAGTGATTTTCAGGACGGGTTATTGCTATGGTACACGTTGTTTTCAGGGTATCAGATCTGTGTTTATAAGTTTTGTGGATTCCACATCTGCTGTCGAATTTGCTGGTTATCATTTGAAAAATTACAATTTTTGTTTGTATAGTTTGAACATGTCTTTCAAATTTTGAGGTTTTAGCTAAGCTGTTTGTTGAGTTGGATTGAAAATTTTGAGAACTGGAATTCCAACCCTAAAAAATGCACAAGGGACCTTAAAATTAGTTAGGCCGGCTGTACCATTCCATTTTCTGGGCAAGAATCGTAGATGCTGAGTCGTTTTATGAAAAACTATTTGGATCCGATTTTAGCCTCTGAATTTTGCTAAAAAATGCTCAGCTTTAATAAGTTGTATCTCGAGATGGCATTATACTTGCTGGGGATTTTCTTTTTGATTTGGATGGATGGGGCTCGTCTTTGTCTGTGAGTGATGCAGTTGCTCTTCCTATTGAGTAATTTACTTGCGATTTTTGCTGCTACCACGAGATGTTTCAATGAAGAATATCAATTTTTTTTTCGAACTTCACCTGTTTTTCCAAGTCATCTCATAAGTTTTTTCCGGATGGGGGGGGGGGGGGGGATAAATGGAGGTTTGTCATTTGAAAAACTGATTTTGAGACGAAATTTCAACTTTCTCGACAGTTTTGACCTCTTTTGACTTGTATGTTTGTTGAACAGATTGTATCAAAGTTGATTAACACTTGATTCTCTTGGTTTGTTCTAAATTAAATGTATTCGAGGAATTGTACGAAGCAAAGACGAAGTTTCATTTCATTGTGGGCATCCAACATTCTATCCATCACTGGGTTCTATTAAACTGCAGTCTAAATGAGTTTGTCGGAAAAAACATACTCTTCTTTAGTGTCCTACTACGTGACCCTCGCGAACGAGAAAAGCAGAATTTACGGTTTAATGTTCCTGAAAGGGAGAGAAAAAAAAAGTCGTAATTAGAGAAGTTTTTTTTTTTCGGAGCGTTCTCCCTACTCAAAGGAGAAAATACGGAGAGATGTGGAGGAACACGCAAGCAATTAAGCGGAGGGTTGGTCATTGAATATTCTCGATCGAACGCAGCTGCTCTAGAGCCTTTCTGAACACAATCCTCCTCATATGTTTGTAGTTGTCGAAACATCTTGTCGCGCCCGTTTTCTACGACCCAAGGGAACCCAAGCCATTTCCAAAAGAAAAACATCTGTCAAACTGTCTTACAAATTCACTCGAACCTTCGACGAGGAAATATCGCTCCGCAAAAAAAGCAAACGCGAGTGCAGCCGGGATTTACTCGGTCGTGGTCGGCAATATGAACCCAGAAAGTGGCGGAGAAAAGTTGACGCGCGAGGCAGATATGGCGAGATACTGAAGCTAGGAATCGATCCTTGGGTAATTTCTGATCGAAATTGCTAGCAATTTTTTTTTAACCCTTAGTTTTCGGGTTATTTTGCAGTTTAAGTTTTTTTTTCGTAAATCACGTTTTCCTACATAAAACTGGTCCTTACACCCGTTTTTAAAGGCGCAAAAGAAAATTGGTGACTACCGTTGAAAAACTCATTTAATTTCCTGTCATAATATGCCAATTTGGAGAATTTCTGAATGTCTGAATCCATGCGATACTCGTTTGAAAATCGAACTTCTTCGAATCCTTCGAAATTTGAAAAACTTCAAAGCGCTCTAACTCAAGAAGTGCCCATTTTGGCCGGAAAATGGTAAAACTTCCACTAGACTTCAGCTTTCCAAAGGTGAGGTCAATTTTACTTTTAATCGGCCACTTTGGGGAGACGTTTTAATGTTAAAAAACTTTTTTTTTCCAAAGAAATCGAATGGTGGCTCTCCCAAATCATTACGACTGACGAAAAAATTGGTTTGAACCCCTGACATTCTGGCTTGGAAATCGAACTTTTGCGAATCCAGAAGGAAAGTTGCATGACTTGGGAGTGTCTGTCACCATTCGATTCAGCTGAAAAAATTATGAGAATCGATACCCAATTCCTCATCTTGGTCAGATAGAGTCGAAAACGTGTGCTATGCTAAAACACTCGATTTCTTTGAAAAAAAAACCACGGTTTTTAACATTAAAACGTCATTTTCTCCCCAAAGTAGCCGATTAAAAGTAAAATTGACCACACCTTTGGAAAGCTGAGGTCTTGTGGAAGTTTTTCCAGTTTCCGGCCAATGGGGCACTTTTTGATTTTGAGCGGTTTGAAGTTTTTCAAATTTCGAAGGATTCGATGAAGTTCGATTTTCAAGCGAGAATCTCATGGATTCAAACCACTCAACAATTCTCCAAATAGGCATATTATGAAAGGAAATTTAATGAGCTTTTCAACAGTAGGTAGTCACGAATTTTCTTTTGCTTCTTTAAAATCGGGTATTATGACCAGTTTTATGTAGGAAAACGTGATTTGCGGAAAAAACTGAAATTGCAAAATAACCCGAAAACTAAGGGTGAAACTGAAATTGCTAGGTGGAATTTTCGATCGTAAATGAGCCCAATAATCGATTCCTAGCTTCTTGCAGACTGTTTTGTGTAGGTACACCATGTGTACGAAAAAGTGAAAATCTATAAATCCGATCTATAAATCAGTCTCAATCTTGCGCTCGTGGAGATCGCATCGCTGTGCGTTAGTGTTGTCGCTATCCTTTTGAAATTTTATGTCTTTGCTCTGGCACATAACTCGAAAACCGTTAGGAAAAAGCGTTACCAAATTTGTTACAAAATAATTGTGATGATTTTCACTTACAACCAATATGTAACTAGGGAAAAGTAACTTCAGCAATTTTCATCGCACAAAAATCGTACACCACTCGTTGGAAAGCTCTCAATTTATCCCTAAATACCATGATGTTCATTTGTATGCACATTGATCCCCTTCTTTGTAGAGCACGTTAACATTCCGTCAGTTTGTTTACTAATATGTGAATTTCGACTCCGTCACGAAAAGATTCTCCGTTGGCATGTGAACTCGAAAAGTATTATAAAATCCTCACAATTATACACTAGGGATACACGTAGTTTCGGTATCCAATAAACATATAAGAACATAATAAAGGTGCATCTTCAGTTGGCATTTAACGATGGATTCGGAAAACAAATCGGGACCATCATCACAAAGAAAGAGAAAATTGTCTACAGAAAATCAACAAGATTATTCAAATAAGAAACAGGCAACCGATTTGCGTAAGGCATCTAAAGTGAGCAAGTGTTCCAAGCCGGTGAAATCAAACGCCGAAAGGCAACGTGAATATCGGCTCCGTAAGGCATCTGAAGCGGGAAAGTGTTCCAAACCGGCGAAATCAAACGCCGAAATGCAACGTGAATATCGACTTCGAAAAAGACTCATGGTTGCGGGCAACATCACAGACCCTATTGAAACCCTCCTGATTCCGCCAAAGCTGACGAACCTACTCCAAAGAGAGAAAAATTCGAGACGGGCGACGCTGATGATGATGATTCCTCCCTCTTCTTAGATGCCACTCTCTCATCGAATTGGGTTGATAAGAAGGTGAGTCTTCCCATGAGAATATAACTATCTACATTACATAGAACAGTTCGTTGACTCAATAATGAGTTGTGTTACTACAAATCTACTGTGTTCTTCACCCTAACCAGTATGGAATTGCTAGCATGTGTCGTGTTACAGCCGTCCAATACCCCTAACAACAGAGGTGTACGTTGACCAATTATCCCCTTTTACAGCTTGTCAAGACGTCACTTCTAGACACCACAATACTGCATTTACAATTGGAAAGAGATAGAGCAGCGAGAATGGCTTTTCCAAGCACCAAGCCAAGATTATACATGCGTGCCGAATTCTTGCTGAAGAAAGACGCGCTCAAGCAGAATGGAGGGTGGCTCAGCGCTCCGCTGAAGATCTATTAATTGGCCACATTGAAATCCACTCTTCAATCTTAGCCGACATTTTATTTAAACTATAATTCAACGTTTATTACATTAATTAAAGAACTGAGTCTAATTACCAATTCTTTTATGATGAACACTACAATCAAGTATAACAACTACGCTACTGGGGTAGGTGATGTAGCATTGTTCGAAGGCCCCTGAATCCCTTCTTTAGACATAAAATGTCCCAATGTGTTGCAGACTCGTATGCAAGCATTTCAAATGAAATTTGAATGTTTGTTTGTTGTTTTGGCTAGTTTGTTATTGTTTTCCGTCTCTCTCGCGGTTGTGTTTTGTTGTCTCTGGATGAATGTGATTAGGTAAGCCTTATCGCATTGCCTACGCTATAATTATCGCATTATTATTTCCAACTCGGCTTCTTCTTGACTCTTCTCACTATGGATTGTGCCAAATTCTCGTGAGTTATTTTCACCGAAAAAAAAACATCCCTCCCAGATGAGCACTATTCACTGGACAACAACCTCTGACAACATTTTTTCTCTGTCAATACTCGTATATGTAGGAGCTTTGTTCTCCATCTCCACCAGTAAATATCATTTGAGGTAGTACCATTACGATGGAGGTAGTACCTCTGAAGTTATTCAGATGTCCTTTCATGAACCATAACTTCATACTACTTTTCATTCCCCCTTTTCCCTCTCATACTTCCGCTACCCAGAAGTATGTCGTGTGGGTAGGAGTGTGACGGTGTCGTTGTTCGCTGGGCTAGCCTGGCGCCTTATACAGGCGCCTCCATCCTTCCCCCGGACCACCAACGGTAGTGGAAACCGCTGGGAGCCATAGGAGGGAGAGACACCTGGCCATTGACGATTGCGTCGCACAGCTCGCCTTCTCCGTTGCTTTATTGGTATCAATCTAAACTATTTACAGGAATGGTATATTGTAAAGGGTACCATGACTTACTTCCTCCCAGGTTGTACCAATAAAAGAAGGTTCTTAATATTAGGGGAAAAAACAAGCAGGGCGCTGAAGGTGAACAAGAAATCAAGGCAAAGATCGAAAAGTATATACAAAGGGAAGTGAAATATGTACAGCAGGAGTAAAGCAGGAGTTGAAGCGCAGGCGGATGATAAGCAGCGTTGAGAATCGCAGCGGGGCAACAGGGCGTTCCTGGCTGGGTACTGATGTCAGGTACTCAGTCAGGAATATGCCAGAGGCCACAGCGGGGCGGAGAAGTATGGAGGGTTCACCAGGAAAGTGCGTAAGCTGGCTTAGTTCGTGCCTCCCGGGCCTGATCTTCCTGGCGGAGACTATGGGGTATATCCCCGGTGGTGGCACAGTCGTGGCTGGTGGTGGAGTCGTGGCAGGTGGCGGCATGAGTGGCTGGTGGTATGTAAGGAACATGTGTCCCGGTGGCTTTCGCAATGTAGAAGTCGCCAATAGTCGCCCACCGGGACACTTGCCACTGCCGGGCCCGGGGAGGTGGTCCAGTAATCTGCGGCGGGGGAATTGAAGGTGGAGGTGAAGGCGGCCCGGGAGAGCGACGTAGTGATGATAGCGGCGGTGGGGGGCAGACGTCGCACAGGACAGTGGCGAAGTCTGCGTCGGTCGATGGTGGGATGGTGAGCAAGAGGTCGGGAAATCCGCCATGGCTGGTGGCGAGAAGTAGAGAAAGGCTGAGAGAGGTGTGCTGGTAGAGGTTGGGATGGTGGGGGGTCAGTGAGAGCAAAGGCCGGCTAGCAGCGGGCGAGTGGAGCAGTGTCTCATCTATTAGCAGAGTAGCGGTAGTGTTGGTTGTGCTGAGGACATTAAAGGGACCGGAATGGAGGAGTTGAAGGGTGTGGATACCTGGCTCCTTCAGGTACATCTGGTTAGTGGAGTGGAAACGGGTAGTATAAGTGGTGTAGGTAATGGGAATCGGCTGTGTTTGATGAAGGGTGTTTGACGGCTAAGAAAAATGTCGGCGGGTAGTCGTAAAGGTGTGCGGAAGGTCCTTTTGGCTGGACTAAGGCGATCGGTAGGCTGGGCTTAGGTCCGAAGGCTCAACATTTAATAGGGAAGGGCCTTAGTCCAGGAGGCTGTGTTGCTTGATGTGAAGAAAGCTTGTTTGAGGATGGAGTGCCACCGCTCGAATTTGCCGTTCGACTGTGGATGGTATGCCATTGTGCGTTGTTTTGTTATGCAGAGGGAGCGGTGAAGGTCAGAAAACTGGGCTGATTCTTATTACCTGCCCTGATCAACCGTGACGACCCGCAGACAACTGTATAGGGCCACCCAATTATCGAGGAAGGCCCTGATGACGGTGTCCAAAGTGGTGCGGGTGAGTGGGATGCACGCGACTCAGTTGGTCCCCCAGTCGATCATAGTCAGGCAGTAGCGCTTCCCCTCGGATTGGGGAAACGGGCCGACGATGTCGAGACGTAGGTGTTCAAAAGGTAACGCGTCATTGAACAGCTGTGGCGGGATGTAGGGATGGGCCGATATTTTGAATCGCTGCCATTTCTGGCATCCGAGAACCCAGTTACGTATGTCTGTATGGTGAGAGTGGTAGTGCTGGAAAATTTGCTGTCGGAAGCCCGATGGTACGTATGGACGTGGTGTGTCGAAGGAGTTGTCACACCAGAGGTCGTGTGGTTGGTTTTGCTGGAGATGGCAGGCGGTGATGAGGTTGGAGAGCGCAGGGTCGGTGGCTGGTTGTTGGTGCGTCCCGAGGTGCTGAGGACAGGGAAACGGTAATGGCTCAGTAATAGGATCAGGGAATGGTCGGGAGAGGGTATCAGCCACGGGATTGTCCTCCCCCGGCGTATATGGGATATCCGTAGTAAACTGCTCGATGAACTCCAGCTGCTGGAGGCGGCGCGGGGAAGCTGATTTCCTCGTTTGTAAGAGGGCGTGTGTGAGAGGTTTGTGGTCAGTGTTAACAGAGAAATGCCAGACCTCCACGAAGTCACGGAAGTGTTTGATGGCTTCAAAGATGGGGAGGAGTTCTCTGTCAAAGGTGGAATATTCCTTCTGGGCCTCTGTTAGGAAAACCCTAAGGGGTGGGCGGCGTCGCCGATGTGCTCGTGTAAAACCGCCCCTATGGCCCAGTCGGAGGCATGGATGGTGATGGAGATAGTCGCGTCGGGTGCTGGGTGGGCCAGGAAGGTGGCGCCACAAAGGTCTTCCTCACATTTGTCGGATGCGGTTTGTAGCTCAGGGGTCCATGTGATTGGGCGGCGGTCGTGTTTTTTTATGGTTGGGGGATGGCGTCGATGAGGGGTTTTTGATGTTGGGCGTCTTGTTTGATATGGCGCTGGTAGAAGCTGATCATCCCAAGGAATCTGTGGGGGGCTGTCCACGATCTGCGGGCATGGGAACTGCCCTAAGGAGTTGACCTTGTCCGTAAGCGGGGTGATTCCTTGTGATGTGGCCAAGTGGCCGAGAAAAACTTGACGGATTGTTGTGCTATGACGCATTTTGATTTTTTAATTGCTAAGCCTTCCCTGCGGAATATGTCTAGGACATGTCGAAGGTGGTCGTGGTGCTGGTCGGCTGAGAAGGAGGCGATCAAAACATCGTCCGGAAAGCAAAAGACGTAGGGAAGGCCGCCGAGGATCTGATCCATGTACCGCTGCCATGTCTGAGCTGCGTTGCGGAGGACGAACCCCATTTTTAAATACTCAAAGAGCCCGAAGGGCGTGATGATGGCGGTTTTTGGGACATCGGGTGGGTAAATGTCGATATGGTGAAACGCTCGGGAGGTATCGAGGTTGGAGAAGATGGCGGTGCCATGGAGGTGGAAGTCTCGCTCGCGGAGGTGTGGGACATTGTACATGTGAGGCGTAGTTCTTGAATTCAACCTGCGGTAGTCCTCGCTGGGGCGGATTTGTCCGTCACGGGTTCTGTACAATGAGGAGCGAGCGGTGCGGCCCATGGGGAGTTGGAGGGTCTGATGATTTTATCTTTGATCAGTTTGTCGAAGTATGCTTTGGCCTGTGGCAGTTGGAGTGGGTGTAGGCCTGGCGTGGTCCCCTGTTGTGGTGAGGGGTGGTCCCCGGTCGTCTCAATGAAATGCTGAACCTGAGAGAGGTGTGACGTTGGTCGAGGTTCAGGTTGGTAGTTGTTGAGCGGAGCTGTGAATTTGGGGTCGGATGGTGGAGGCGATGTTACAGAGTTGATAAACCCTTCCATTGGTTTCCGAGAAACAGGGTGGATGAGGCCAGGGTTCTTCATGTCGACCTGGAAACCGAAGTACGAAAGGAAATCGGCCCCCAGGATCGGCTAGTGGAGGTCTGCGACAGTGAAGGTCCACTCGTAGAGGTGGACGTTGGAGCGGTAGGTACCGTAGGTGGGTATTCGGGTACCGTTCCCAGCATAGGGTAGCTGGTCATCAGAGGGAGAGCGGCGGTGAAGCACGTTGTTGGGCATTAGTTGAGATGGCGGCTCCCGTGTCAATTACCCGGAGTAATAAATTAATTACCCGAATACCTGAATTCGAAGTTCAAAGCCAGCTGGACCCCCTAAATAATAGTTATGCATAATTAGTTACAGTAGGCACGAGCACTATGTAGGTACATACTTCTATTGTCACCTCCAAATCCGTTTTCTCTAACGCAACGACCTAAGTAATTTCGTAGAATGACCCCAACGGTGGTCTCCATTCAATACCAAAATCTGTGGAAGGTATATGCTTTCTCATTTGATTTATAAACTACCTACTCTAATTTACCAAAGTTCAGTTATAAATTAATAGCATCGTTATAATTATTTACTTTACCTGTTGGATAATAATTGGTTACTTGGCCGTTTGAAATAATCATTTCAAATCTTATTGTATCCCCTATCTGTCCAACGATTTTCACGCCTCTGTACATGATGTACAAACTCTATACACCACATACCTGTTCATTCAACATCGATAATTTTCCGATCACCTGTCTACTTAAAAAAAAAAAAAGATCTATTGGCGTGTTATTATACACAACAGGTAGGTACTTGATAATTAGGATGTTGCAGCAGTGCCTGCGCAATCGTTAAATTATAAACTGCCAAGTTGGGTGGGCAGTATAGCTTCTTCACTTATTGTAACATGGACGTATAGAATCAGTTTGTAAAAAAAATTATGAGTCAAAATGATTGAATCGCAATAAATAGAGTACCTAGTAATAATAATATTATATGAGTGAGAAGCTTGAGATATACACATTGTAGAGTAACCAGCAACACTTTATAGCTCGACCAACAACATTTTAGTAGGTATAGCTACATACTATGCTAATAATTATCCTCGGGATAACTGAGCACAAGTACCGAAATAGGTAAATGATGAGGCATAAGAGATATGTACTCACTCTGATAAATCTAAGAAGACGGGCAGAAACAACAAGGCGGATGGGAATATTTCTCTCAGTTACTAGATTGTGTGTAAGCTGGATTAAGCAGTAAAAGTCACGTACCAATTGAGAGCTCAGCTGAACCCCCTTTCACCAGTTGCCAGTTGAGCGCGAAGGAAAGTAAACATAACGTCAATGTGTCAAGTGTGGCAGCCTCAGAATCGATGTGCTGTTTGTTCACTGTAAGGACTACTAATCAGTTGGGTGTAGGACGATCCGTCAGTGAATCATGTTTACTCAGTAGTCAGCCTGTCGCTGTGGCTTAGTGGCTCAGTTATTTAGTTTTCATTGTGAGACGGAATCGTTGGTAGGTGAAAAAGGACGGGTGCTCAAAGTAATTGGGGGTTTCAAATTTCGATGTGATTTTGAAGTAAAATGTTTTGTATCAAAGCGGCCTGTCATGCTCGTATTCACACGGACTGTGTTATTACGTGAACATCTAGAATACAACCACAAAACTACGGAAATTACTCCGCAACAGAAACTCGCTAACTCTCTCAGCACAGTGTTCGTTTATGGAACTTTTGACAAGTGCACTCAATTTCTCTGTTTTAACTTTGTTGTTTTAACTAGTTTAAAAAAAAAATGATTTGATGTTATGTGATTTTATTATTATTATTGATTTATGTGATCAGGGTTACCAGATTCCCCCTTCCAAAAAATAGTATGTCCTTGGTTAAAAATAAATTAAAAATATGTATATATATATATATATATATATATATATATATATATATATATATATATATATATAACATATAATTAGGTTGTTTTATGAATTAGTACATGGAATCATCTAACTGAATTTATTTGTATAATAAAAATAAGATTTTATTAGGTCAGTTAACTTTTTCCAAACTCAGTTTTGTTGTTGACATTTTGGAATTTATATAACTTATAATTACATTTCAACTGAATCAGCTGAACTGATCAATGGAACAAGCGTTTTATTAATAGCTCAAATGGAGTCGAGTAGGAGCTCCATCAGTCTTTCGAAAATATCACATAAATTATAAAGGACACTAGGTAAGCACGTTTGTCCAAGGCAACAACTAGAAGAAAAAATCTTTTTCGAATTCCGCTTGTCAAACACAATTTATTCACAACGAGTATGTATCTACGTTTTGCATAAAAGTGTTAAGTACTATCAAATTCTAATTTCGAGCAACAAGTACTTATCTGTGGAACAAGCGTTTCAAAAATACTTCCAACCGGAGTAAAACGGTACACCTCAAATCAGTCTCTCAGAAATATCACACAAAAATAACTGGAACATTAGCTTTTTTTCTAGCCATTCCTAGCCATGGAATTAGGATCCTACTTCCATGTTCCTAGCTACCCTCATAGGCTATGAAAAAAGAGTATATTAGGCTTAAAATGAAAAAAGAATAGTATGCGAAATCATGGGGCCAAAAATAGTATAGATAGGTACCTACTATAAAAAGAGTATGTCTGGTAATCCTTTATCTAATGATTTAAAAAAAATTGATTATGATATTTATTAATTGGTGTTTGGGTATATAAATATGAACGTTACTATCCTCATTAATTCATTCTACTTTATATTTTATTCCCTGCGCTCAACTGGTAGATTGACCTGAAAATGCTTCGCGCTCAACTGTTATACAAAAGACACACATTCCTGCGTTCAGCTGGTAGATTGACCGTGGCAGAACGGTACATATTTTCTGGTTTTGCGCTCAACCAGTCTACACCCTTACCTATAAGGTGCAGTCCGTTTGGCGATTGGAGTGGACGAGCATGAATTTGAAGCCGATTTTTACTCTTGAGTAGTTGCCTTTTTGGTCAAACAAGCGGATATTTCTCAGTCCCAATCAATCTAATGGATTCTAAAATGGTCTCATTCTATTCAGCGTTGAAACGTCTATAGGAAACCATGTATATCTGGACTCAAGTTACGCAAACAAAATCTCTGCCTTCCTCTGTTACTGGTTCGGTATGAAAAACTGGTGGTTGTGTTCAAACACGATTTGTATATTCAAGAGGATTATTAAAGATGAGCTCCGTTCCAAATCAGAAATGGTGAGTCTGAACTGTTTATTTTACTAGTAGTTTGTAAGAAATCACAATGCGTGAAAGAGAAATACCCTTCTTGGTGGATTCACATAAAATAACATAATTTTTCACGACCAAAATTACAGGAAAGACTTCTCACATGTCTCAATAATTGTGGCTCTGATTTCTGTGCCCTTTTCAGCTCGGAAATCAATTTTGTGTAAGCTGTGTAACAAGGAGATTGATTGAGAATTAATCTTCTTGCACTAGAAAGGATAATGAGAAGAACTACGCTGGTATTTTGCAGTATGGTTAATTTCTAATTACACAACTGTGTCGTCGTTGAGCATATGATAGTTGGTAATCTCATAAACATATCTAATGAATTGTATATATAATAAACATATTAGATCGATGATCGATGACTGAGTATATCCTTCAGGATGGAAGGGATAGAGGATAGAGATATTCTGATGTCACTGCGATAACGAGAGAGGATAATACTTATATGCTAACTATTAATGCATTAAGAGTGGCCGATTAGACAAAGGCTGGGAAGTGACTGACTGAGGAAGCCGACCCCGAAGTGAACCCCCTCCCCCACCGCAAATTATTCACTCCTGCCCCCGGAAGGATGAGGTGGAGATAGGTATCTACCACACACTAGGCGGACTCAACTGTTCCAAAAAACGCTGCAAAGTCCTTGTCACATGGGTTTATTATTCTATAGGACATACCTACAGAAATGTTGGCTGTTCATTTATTGTTTCTCAAAAACTCGAATTAGGCTCCTTTTTTTGGTTTATTATTCTGTGAATAATACACCTATGTATTCGCTCAGCAAAAAATTTTTATAACACCCCCTCAAAATTTTTTCTTTTCCGTTTCAAGGTGCGTAGATTCAAAAAATGCAATGTCCGTCCGCCGTACGCCGTCCGCCGTCCGCCGTCCGCCGTATCACGTGTACAGGCTTCATTTTTGGCCTAAAAAATTCGTTCTTTCGCACACATGCTCCATTTGGGCCCTAGTTGTGTCCCGCAACTTTTCAGCCCGATCGGAATATACCCAGGGGAGTTATGAGTGAAAATGTGTGAAAAAATAGGTACTTTTTGCGTTTTAGCAACATGTTAGTAAAATGAGCTTTTGAGGTATCGTTTTTCATGTTTTTGGGGACGAGAAGACCGAATATGAAGTAGATTTTGACCAAAGAGTGGAAAATCGAGGTTGTACCAGATGTTCAGCTCCCAAAATGGATTTTTATGAGTCAAAAACCAGGGAAATCGTCTGAAATCACCATCAATTTGCAGAATAACACTAAAAAAAGTATCAACACGTGGATCAAGACGATTAAATGGCACAAGCAATTATCAAAGATAAATTGAAAAAAAAGGAGCGTACCTAATTCGTGTTTTAGAGGCCAAAAATGGTGGAAACTATCAGAAATAGCTATTTAAATTATTTCACCCGAAATAAACAATAAATGAACAGCCAATATTTCTGTAGGCATGTCCAGTAGAATAATAAACCCATGTGACAAGTACTTTGCAGCGTTTTTTAATTGAAATTATCTTTGATAGCGCCATTTAATTGTCTTGACTCACCTGTTGCTACTACTTCTAGTGTTGCTATACCAATGTATGGTGATTTCAGGCAAAAACCAAGGTTGACCCATAAAAAATGAATATTCGGAGCTGGACCTTCGTTGCAACCTCAATTCTTCACTCTGATCAGAATCAACCCTAAAAACATGGAAAACGACACCTTACAAGCTCGTGTTCAGTAAAACCTAGAAAAAAACCTCGAATAACTCTATTTTTACACTATTTTTCCCTCATAACACCCCTGGGTGTATTCCGATCGGGCGGCCGAGCTTCGGAGAACAACTAGGACCCAAATGTGTTCCCAAATGAGGACCCTAACTGCGTGAGGAAGAACGAAGAATTTCGACCAAATTTTAACGTAAATTTAAATCTGAAACTTAGATGGAACCTCGATCTTCCACTCTTTGGTCAACATCGACTTCATATTCGGTCTCCTCGTCCTAAGAAACATGGAAAACTCATGTTACTAGAACACCAAAAAACCCTACTTTTACGCCCATTTCTCACCCACAACACTCTTGGGTATATTCCGATGGGGCCGCAAAGTTTTGGGACACAACTAGGGCCCAAATGGAGCTTGTGTACGCGTGAACGAATTTTTTAGGCCGAAAATTAAGTAGATATGGATGATACGGCGAACGGCGGACGGACATAGTGTACTGGTTTATTATTCTGTGAATAATTTCTTCAAGCGTCGACCTCTGGAGGAAGCCTCGGGCGACGAGTCTGGCTTTCATGATTGCCTTTCCTCCACACATCTTCTCGCGGAATACCCATTTAGAATCTATGAGGGATTCTCCTGGAGGTAGCGGCGTCAACTCCCAGACTTGGTTGCGGAGCAGATTGTTAAGTTCTGTCTCCATAGCCTCTCTCCACCCCTCGGACTGGCTTGCCTCCTCATAAGTCAGTGGAAGCTCCGTGTTGCAAAATAGCGCCATATGCGACGAAAGATCAAAGTCGTTATATTTTGCCGGTACTTGTCGTTGTCGATGGCTGCGGCGAGCTTCGGGAGAAACAAGGGGAGTTTTGGGCTTGACAGGAGAGACGTTTGGGGAGTCGGTCAATGGAACGGAAGAAGGATCCCCGTCATCCTGGACTTCCACTGGAGTGAATGGAGCTCTTTCATCAAACACGACAGATCTGGCTGATACAATCCTCTTCTTATTCGGGTCATACAAACGATAACCGTTGTGGCAATATCCGACGAAAATCAATTTTTGAGAACGTGACGACAACTTTCCATGTCTGTCCTCGGCAGGTATGTGAGCGTAGGCGACGCAACCAAAAACTCTCATTTTTGCAAGATCTGGTTTGTAACCATACCATAGCTCCACGGGAGTTTTACCGTTTTCAATTGCTCGGGAGGGCAGGCGATTCAATATGTAAACAGACGTTAAAACTGCCACGCCCCACATTTCCCTTCCAAGTTGACTGTCAAAAATGAGACATCTTGCCATTTCCATGATAGATCTTCCGAGTCGCTCACTCTTTCCGTTATTTTCTGGATTTCTAGGAATATTGTAAGCGACCTCAATACCCCTCTCCTCACAAAGTTTCTGCATAGATGCTGACGTGTACTCGCCTCCACGATCACATCTAAGGACCGCGGGACACTTTCCAAATTTATTCTCGACGTAGTTCAGATATTTCCTGAAGCATGCTTCAACTTCTCCTTTTTCCTTCATTAAGTAGACTACGGCGAAGTGTGAGTAACTGCATAAGAAGGAGACGAAGTAATTTTGCTGATCTAGCGTTGGGGGAGTTATCTTTCCAACAACATCTGAAGAGACTATTTCCAGAACGGATGAGGCCTTCCTGTCATCCGGTATTTCATTTCGAAAAGGCTTGCGACATTGCTTGGCCTTTAAACATACTTCACAGACAGAGTTATCGGTGGGATATCTACTTGAATGACCCATACGACGATGCAGTTGAGTTGGCGAGCATGTGAGATTAGCGACTGGCAAGCTTCGTAGTTTTAGCGTAACCCAGTACAGGTTTTCGCGCCGCTCACCATTCAATATCAGCTGTTTATTATTGTAAATGTGCACTTGGTCACCATCAAAGTCAATTTTCAGACCATTTTCAGTCATCCTTTTCACAGAAAGTAAATTACACGTCAAATTTTCACAACTATGAACGTTTTTCAGCATCAATTTACTTTTCAACACAGATGCAACTTGCAAGTTTCCGATCTTCGATGCGTTAATAGACTCATTTTCCTTCGCGACACCGATTTTCTGGTTCACCTCTCTGTGATTTTGCAGAAAAGCTTCATATTCTGACTTGATTAAATGGTGTGAACATCCGGAATCAACACAAAAGTCAATAAGATAGCCGGTGGAAGCAAAACACTGAACGTTATCAAGTTCCGATTTGTTTACAACAGTTGTTTCCATGATATCGGAGATAAAAGCAATCTCTTCTTCTTCTTCTTCTTGTTCAACGTCGTCAACAACATTTGCTGCCTGGGGAAAACGAGAAGGACACACTCGTTTCACATGTCCAATGCCACCGCAATTGTTGCATTTACCGCGGAACGGAATGAATGCTCTGTTGGCACCACTTGAGTTCACAGATGTCCAGCTGTCACGGGACGACTGATGAAACGGTGTGACGTCACGACCGTCACTTTTTCTGTCTCCATCTCCAACATGGCGACCACCTGTGGCTCTCGATTTGCGGGAATTTCGATGATAATTTGTCGAAGTATGAAATACATGATTTCCATCTTCATCTGAGGTGCTTTCCGTCACTTTTCGACTCCTCTCTTCCTCAGCAAGCAGCTTGTTACGTACGAAAGCGGGTGTAAGCTTGGATTCAGTAGAATCGGCTTCCGAACTCAACAAAACGTCGATCGCTGTAACTATAGATGCAAAATTTGCTGGCATCATCGCCAAGAGCTGCGCGATGTACTCACGATCGTCGATCGAGCCCCCAGTATCTTTAAGTTGATTTATAGTTTTATCGTATTCGATGAGAAAGTCGTTCAAGCTGCTCTGCCCGTCGAATTTCATGCTTCGCAGTCTAGTTTGGATGTTCACTCGAGATAATGTTCCAACTCTCACATAGGTTGACTTCAAGGTTTGTATCATTTCTCTTGCGGTTGTAGCCTTTTTAATCATCTCGAGGCAATTATCTGCCACGCATTGCACAATCAGGTCTTGAGCTTTTGCATCATCAGCCTTCCATAACCTCAATAATTTCACGTCATCAGGTGGCAACGAATTCATTTTATCAAGCACGCCATTTCTTGCCAGTAGTTTTTCGACACGAAAAACCCAGTTCTCGAATCCCGTACCATCGAACAGCCGGATATTCACGGATTGCACAGTGGTGACCGACATCTCGTATTTCAACAAAAACGCGGTTGCCGCGCGACACGAGACTAGCGCACCGAACAAAATCCCGACACAGAACTCACCGAACTTTCGATAGTTATTTATCACTTCCCGACTAAAACCTTTTCAATAGTTCTTAGGAATGGCTGGGCCCATAACCTGTAGAACTTCAATAAATAAATAAAACAGTGAACTGCGAAAAGGTTTATTAGAGAGAACGGTTGATATACTAATATGGCGAATTACATAAGACAACTGAGACAGAGAACTACGAGCACAAGGGTGGGGACAGCCGGGTGTTCATACTTCTAGGGAGAGGCAGAATTGGAGCTAACTCCGACATAATTCACCTATGTATTCGTTCAGCAAAAAAATTGTATAACACCCCCTCAAAATTTTTTCTTTTCCGTTTCAAGGTGCGTAGATTCCAAAAACGCTGCAAAGTCCTTGTCACATGGGTTTATTATTCTATTGGATATACCTACAGAAATGTTGGCTGTTCATTTATTGTTTCTCTCATATAAAATAATTGAAATAGCTATCTCTGGTGGTTTCCACCAATTGTGGCCCCCAAAACACGAATAAGGTAAGCTCCTCTTTTTTTTTTTTATAAATTATCTTTGATCATTGATTGTACCATTTAATCATCTTGATCCACCTGTTGACACTTTTTCCAGTGTTATTCTACAAATTGATGGTGATTTTAGACGATTTCCCAGGTTTTTGACTGATAAAAAATCAATTTCGGGAGCTGAACATCTGGTAGAACCTCAATTTTCTATTCTTTGGTCAAAATCGACTTCATATTCGGTCTTCCCGTCCCCAAAAACATGAAAAACGATACCTTAAAAGCTCATGTAATCAACATGTCGCTAAAACGCAAAAAGTACCTATTTTTACACTCATTTTCACTAATAACACCCCTGGGTATATTCCGATCGGGCTGAAAAGTTTCGGGACACAACTAGGGCCCAAATTGAGCATGTGTGCGAAAGAACGATTTTTTTATACCGAAAATGAAGCCTGTACACGTGATACGGCGGACGGCGGACGGTGGACGGCGGACGGTGGACGGCGGACGGACATTGCATTTTTGGAATCTACGCACCTTGAAACGGAAAAGAAAAAATTTTGAGGGGGTGTTATACAAATTTCTTGCTGAGCGAATACATAGGTGTATTATTCGCAGAATAATAAACCAAAATGCAATGTCCGTCCGCCGTCCGCCGTATCACGTGTTGGATAGTTGAGTTGAAATTGGTTATGTTCAACTTCTCAAACATCAGCCTATCATCCATAGGTTATGCATTGAACGAAGGACCTTAGCAAATTATCAGCGCTGCACAAGCAGGTAGCTGGTTTGTATTCTCCCCTATTTCCAGAACTGGTAAATATGAGCCTTTCGGAATTGCGATAAGAACCACAAGAGAATTGAAAATTATGAGCACATGTTATATTTACAGAGGCCAAAATCAAAGTTGATGTAAAATAAACGTACGCATTTGAAAAGCCAAATCATAAAAATAAAAAGCGCTTGTTGGGGCCCAGATGAAGTTGACGCTGTGCAGATCCGAAGGATGAGGAGGCAAAATAGGTAGAAATGGTCAGACCTTACCCAATTAGTCCGTTGCAGGCGGGCTGCTCCTTGAAAGAGGTGTATAAATTGCCAAGGGGGAAGCAATTTCGCCAGAAATTCTGGTAAGCGGCCGCTCAGTTGTCCGCAGATCGAAGTCAGTGGTGATTTCGCAATATTTGGATGCGAAACCAATATGAATGGTGTAAGCACAGTCGGAATTTGCGTCCTGCACGTGCAAATTAGACAAAAAGTTTGGCAGAGGTTCGGCGTCGGCAAATCGTGGCAGGAAACTGAACTGATTTGGCTACCGGGTTGGAAGGCAGACGTCGGACGATATGGGCGATGACAGTGGGGGATGACGAGGTTTGCAGGCAATTGCTGTTTTGGTGCTGCGAGGATGCGGTCCAAGGGATTAATCTATGACCTACCTAATAGAAAGGCTCTGTTGAAATTTTCCCTGACTTCATCCACGTGTACAGGCTTCATTTTCGGTCTAAAAAAATCGTTCTTTCGCACACATGCTCCATTTGGGCCCTAGTTGTGTCCCGAAACTTTTCAGCCCCATCGGAATATACCCAGGGGTGTTATGAGTGAAAATGTGTGTAAAAATAGGTACTTTTTGCGTTTTAGCAACAAGTTGGTAACATGAGCTTTTAAGGTATCGTTTTTCATGTTTTTGGGGACGAGAAGACCGAATAAGAAGTCGATTTTGACCAAAGAGTGGAAAATTGAGGTTCTACCAGATGTTCAGCTCCCGAAATTGATTTTTTATGAGTCAAAAACCTGGGAAATCGTCTGAAATCACCATCAATTTGTAGAATAACACTAGAAAAAGTGTCAACACGTGGATCAAGACGATTAAATGGTACTATCAATGATCAGGGATAATTTATTGAAAAAAAAAATCTAATTTGTGTTTTAGGGGCCAAAATTGGTAGAAACCACCAGAAATAGCTATTTCAATTATTTCATATGAAAGAAACAATAAATAAACAGCCAGCATCTCTGTCCAATAGAATAATAAACCCATGTGACAAGGACTTGCAGCGTTTTTTCGTACAGAATCGGGGTCGCATTTTGATTTTTTGTGGGCAAAAATTGGTACTAAGGGCTGCAGTCAATATTAATTCATCTGACGTTGTGTGGGATGGTGAATCACGACGGGGGGACTATTTCGATGACAAAAAATAGGTATTTTCTCAAAAAAGAGCGTGTCGAATTTGACTTTATAAGAGTCAAAAATAGATGAAAATGGGTAAATTCACGAAAAAATGATACCTAAAGGTAATTTTACGAAAAGCTATATCATCTTTTTTCGCAGTAGCACGAATATTTATTTGAAAATTCGCTCTTATAGCCATGCTGCATGGCTGGAAGTTTTTCATACAGAATAGTGGTCAAATTTGGATTTTGGGGTGGAGGGGGGGGGGGGGGGGGTCAACAATTGGTATTGAGGGATTCACCTGATGTTGTGTGGGATTGTGATTCAAGACAGAAAGGGAGAGGGACTAGTTCTATGATGAAAATATTTTTCTTAAAAAAACAGTTGGTAGAATTTTATTTTATAAATGTGAAAAATCTGTAAAAAAATAGCTAAAATCACGAAAAAATGATATAATTTTACGAAATGTGGTACGGAATGGTGATTTGATTGAATGCCAGGGACTACTTCAATATTGAAAAGTATTTTTGATAAAATATGGGTCAAGTTCGACTTTATAGGGTTCAAAAATCGGTAACAGTTACTAAAAAGTTCTCGAATAGTTGTAATGAGGGATTTGATCAAATTACCGATCCGTTGCACACTGTGGTATATTTCCGATAAAAGGTAAAGTTTTATTGACTAAGCTACCTACCTGACCTACTTGTTAAATGCCTATATTATTTCAGATTTTCCGTATTTAAACTCCGTTTTCTCGCTGTATCACCTTTTTACACACTAGCACGAATATCTCTTCGAAAATTCGCTCTTAGAGCCGTGCTGCATGGCTTGCACTTTTTTTTTCTTTCTTTATGGAGTTCTGACAATGTAACGTTCGTGGGGGAGGAGGCTTGCGGCTTCATCAGAGAATATTGTTCGAGAACCGGGAAGCTTACTGAATTGGAAGATAATGGCGAACATGGTAGTCATTCGGGCGAGTAAACGAATGTTGAATATATATATATATATATATATATATATATATATTGTTGTGATCGGCTGCTCCTCCACAACTCAATCTATGTCTGAACATGCTGTAACTCAGAGTGGGGACCCCCCGACCCCCCTCTGATCTTGTCAGGGGACTATATAAGAGCCAGGGTGCCACCAATAAACTAACCATTCTCTCGTAATCGATCGACTCGTCTATCCGACTCCCAATCACTACACTGGTGACATCCGACGTGTGAGCTCCACCGCCAGCGCCCGCCGTTTGACAGCAACGCAGCCCCGCCTCCGCTTCAACGAGCCCCACCACGCGCGGCCCCCACCGACGCCACAGCGGCGCCCCACTCCGACGCCCGCCTCGACGGCAATCGCAGCGCCTCCCGCTACTTCGCCCCACCATCACCGATCCTTATATAAGGAAACGGACGCCGGCGCCGAGCACACTTCAAGCTGACACCTCACCGGACTGGCACCGAAGAGAAAACCGAAGATGACGGAGCAGAAACCGCAAAAAACGCCCGAAGCGAGCGCTCCTTCGATTCTCAAGCTCCAGCCGTTCGACCCCGCATTCCCGCACGTCTGGTTCGCCCAACTCGAGCTCATCCTCGCACACGAAGGCCTCACGACGCCACATGCGAAATTCGCCCGAGCCTTCCTCGCCCTCGAACCCCGACAAGCGGATCTATGCGCCGACATCAACCCCTCGCACACCAGTAGTTACCAGACGCTCAAAACTCGCCTTCTAGCGACACACGCACCTTCCGATGGTTCACGGCTCACCGCCCTCCTCCAGCCGACATCCGACGACGAACTACCGTCGATACTCGCTCGCCGACTCACCCGAGCACTTCCGGCTGACACACCCGCACCGCTCGTCCGACAGCTCTTCCTCCGCGCCCTACCCGAGAGCATACGTCTACACATAGCGGCCCGTGACGAACCCGACATATTGAAACTCGCTGCGCTCGCCGATCGCCTCCTACCATTCGCCCCGCCTCCTCGGGTGGCTACCGTCTCCGAAGAGGTCGAAGTGATCAACGATAGACGACAACGGCGATCCCCGACGCAGCCGGCGACGAACACACGCCGAACAACGAACACCCTATGTTTCTACCACCGCACATGGGGCCCACGAGCACAGAAATGCCGCAGCCCCTGCACCTGGCGCCCGAAACCGACGGGAAACGACACCGCACGGCCCGACCAGCCGTAACGGCCGTGCGTAACCCACCAACATCTCGGCTCTTCATCCGCTGTAAAAAAACCTCGCTACACTTCCTCGTGGACACCGGCTCCGACGTCTCGATCGTCCCGAACACCCTGCTCAACCGAAAAACAACACGTCCAAGCGCTCTACGTGCCGCAAACGGCACCGAGATCAAGATGTACGGCACACACTCCGCATCGGTACACCTACCAGATCTCCCTCCGTACGAGTGGACCTTCACAGTCGCCGACGTATCAACCCCGATCCTCGGCTCCGACTTCTTGACGTACCACGGCCTACTCGTTGACCTACCCAACGCCCGACTCATCAACGCGGCCACGCAGCGGTACATCACCGGGACAGTAGACCTCGTACCTCCGAGCCAGTCCATCTGTACGACAACAGCGAACGAGCCCCGTTTTCAAGCCCTCCTCGACGCCTACAAACCTTCATCCACACCATGCGATGCTCCTGTCGAACATCACATCGTCACGAAGGGCCCCCCGTGTCACGCGAAACTTCGCCGATTATCCCCGGACCTATACGCGAAAGCGAAGGCCCATTTCGGCGAATTACTAGCGGCGGGGGTCATCGAACCTTCGGAGGCGCCGTGGTCCAGCCCGCTCCACATCGTTCCGAAACCCGACGGTGACATTCGCCCCGTCGGTGACTACAGAGCGCTGAACCGACTCACTGTGCCCGATCGCTACACCGTCCCACACCTACACGACTTCACAACGGCCCTGTACGGGACTACAGTGTACAGCACATTCGACCTCGCCCGTGCATTTTTTCACTGCAAAATCAGCGAACGCGACGTGCCAAAAACAACGATCTTAACACCCTTCGGCGCCTACCAATTCAAGCGAATGAATTTCGGCTTACGAAACGCAGCGCAAACGTGGCAACGCTACATGGACCACGTCCTACGCAACCTACCTTTCGTGTACTGTTACCTCGATGACATACTGGTCGCCTCGGCCACCCCGTCTGAACACTACACCCACGTACGCACGCTCCTCGAGACCCTCGCTAAATACGGCCTACAAATAAATACAGCCAAATGCCAGCTCGCACGGCCCTCAGTCAAATTTCTCGGCCACAACGTTTCAACCGACGGGATAACACCCCTACCGGAACACACGGACCTCATTAAGAAATTCCCGCGACCCACTACCGTGCACGAGCTTCGAACATTCCTCGGCCTCATTAACTTCTATCACCGAGCGATACCACGAGCCGCACCTACGCTCCGCCCCCTAGTGGAAATGATTCCACCCGACGCGAAGAAAAAGGACAAACGCACGCTCACGTGGACCACCGACGCAGCTGACGCATTCGACCGCGCAAAACGCTTACTCGAAACCTCCGTCACACTCGCCCACCCGGCCCCGACCCAACCTCTCGTCCTACACACGGACTCGTCGGATTTCGCCGTCGGCGCAGCGCTGCATTTCATCGACAACACGCACTTACGCCCGCTAGGTTTCTTCTCACGCACCCTCAACCCGGCTCAACGTAACTACAGCGCGTTCGACCGCGAACTACTGGCTATCTACCTCGCCATAGTACATTTTCGCCAACAAATAGAAGGGCGCCCACTCACCGTATATACGGACCATAAGCCCCTCACGACCTCACTAACGACTCAGTCAAATACGGCCCCACCAACACGGCTCCGGCACCTTCGATTCATCTCAGAATTCACGACTGACATCAGGTACGCCGAGGGCCCAACAAACATCGTCGCCGACTACCTTTCGCGACTACCACCCACAGCCAACATGGCCCACGCAGTCACGGACTACGGCACCCCCTTCACGCTACAACAGCTAGCCGACGCACAGGCCGCCGATGACCACATCGCCAATATGAATCTCACACCACACCGAATACAAGGCCACGAGATCATGTGCGAAAATACCCACGCCTCGCCTCGCCCCTACATCCCTACGCCGCTACGCCTCGCGGTTTTTAAACACATACACGGGATGACACATCCGGGGATAAAGGCCACCACAGCCCTCATCCGCGCTCGATATTATTGGCCCGTCATGACCTCGTCGATACGGTTGTTCACCCGCGCCTGCCCGAGTTGTAACCGAGCGAAAACAACTCGACACATCAGGGCTCCCCTCGGCGAATTTCCCGACGCCGCGCCACTCGAACACCTACATATCGACCTATTCGGCCCGCTACCGCCATCGGCTACGAAAAAGTACATATTATCAATGATTGACCGCGCCACTGGCTGGTTTGAATGCGCACCCCTCTCGACCATTTCCGCCGACGCAGTGATTACGGCCCTACACAACCACTGGATCGCCCGCTACGGCTCCCCGGCACGCGTAACCACTGACCAGGGCACCCAGTTCACCTCAGCCGAATTCCATAAATACTGCACGTCCATGGGCACGGAGGTACACCATACCAATACCTACCACCCTCAAGCCAACGGCCTCGTCGAACGACTGCATAGGGTCCTAAAAGACGCAATTCTCGCAACAGCCACTTCCCGCACATGGGCCACCCAACTTAGCGGCCTCCTCCTCGGCCTACGAAACCGCCCGGGCCCCGACGGCTACTCACCGGCCCAGCGCCTCTTCTCGGCCACACCACGCCTCCCAGGGGATCTATTCACTCAACCGCCACCATCAACTGTGCCCCTACGCACCAACGAATCGTACCGCCACTACACACAGTCCTACGTGCCAGCAACTATGCGCACAGCGACCCACGTGTACGTGCGCGTACACACGCCAAGGGGTAAACTCGAGCCACCTTACACCGGCCCCCATCAGGTGTTGACAAACGATGGAAAAACGATAACTTACCTCACGGACGATCGACAAACACCATCAGTCTCAATCGACCGATGTAAGCCGGCACCCCCACCTACGCACAACACGGGACCCACCACGACGCCGCAAATCGCCCCCAACCACACAGCGATGGCCACAACATCACCACCACAGCACCCACGGCAACAACCGCTCCCGCGGAACCACGCCCGGAGCCCGAGCCTCGCCCGCCAACGCTACGCGCTCTACGCCACCGCCCCACGACACCGACCACAGCAGCCACCCGGACAGCCCACACGGACCCAACACACGCCCCTCCCACGCCCGGCCACAGCCACAGCGACATCAACAAAATTTAATTAAAATTGAAAATTACTTAAATTCTGGGGGGAGCAGTGTTGTGATCGGCTGCTCCTCCACAACTCAATCTATGTCTGAACATGCTGTAACTCAGAGTGGGGACCCCCCGACCCCCCTCTGATCTTGTCAGGGGACTATATAAGAGCCAGGGTGCCACCAATAAACTAACCATTCTCTCGTAATCGATCGACTCGTCTATCCGACTCCCAATCACTACATATATATATATATATATATATATATATATATATATATATATATATATATATATATATATATATATATATATATATATATATATATATAAAGGTTGACTCAGCCGCCTACAACTTCTCGATTCAGCAATGGAAGGAAGAACCGTTCATGGTGCGGGTGCATGGAGCAGGATGAGTTGAGAGGGCAGTGCCTACTACTTTTTCACTGAAACTGCCCAGTCACAGATAGTTTTGTGTGATGATTATAAAAATACCTCATCACTGCGCCAAATTATAAAACATTTCAATTAGTTATGTTCGAAGATGGACGCGTTTTGTACAGAAACAGTTCATTGTTACTGAAGAACATCTCATTTCTTGTAAAAAAGGTTAATTAACTGTGAAAATTGTGGCTCCACTGTATTTTAACAAATATTCTGAATAACGCAGTTTCTTATTAGAAAAAAAATCCCATCCTATGCCTACGTTTTTATTTCTTTTGAACATTCAGAACTGAAGATATGCAAGCTATTCTGATTTCAGGGCGGTGAGTGATGAACAGAGAAACCATGAAACATTTATTAACTCATTTAGAATATATAACAGGTAGTCGTACTTTCTGATAGTAACTAAGAGCAGTCTTCAACAGTTTCATGTGATCATATCTCTCTTTGGAAATATTATTCTACATTCTAATTTATAGTAGGTAACTAAGTTAAGAACGACTAATTTATAGTTCAAAATAAGGTAGTAGCCAAGGTTCAGAACGAGTTTTAAGAGCTAGGTAATTTATAGTTCAAAACAACTAATGACAGCCGTTAATCACAGAATGATATCGTGTCCATGTCTTGGTAGTATGAGCCTGGGTAGCGAATTTCGGTAACCTGTTTCACAATAATGTCACAGAACATGTGATGTGTGAGGTATTACCATGCATCATAAAACGGTAAAACGATCACAACTTGACTAAGTACACAATATAAAATACAAAAATAACTATTTCATTCATTTATCTTGTGTTGAAATGTAAACAAACCACGTCAGTAATAGACTACCAAAGAAGAGAGAGTAATTTGTTGCCTAGATACCGAACGTGGGTTATTTAATTGTTTATAATAGTTACAGGAACTCTTGAAACACTTACTTGACAACTATTACGAGTGGAACTTAAAAACACAATTAGGTAGAACCAATACAACAATACAACATGATCTAGCAGAACCTGAGCGCGTCAAGTAAGGCACAATAAAAAACGATGTATAAAAATAACTCTCAAAACATTACAAGGAGGAACTCAAAGGTTTCAAAGGATTGACATATTTAAATTTCACATTAAACACGAATCACGTAGCGATAACACTGGCTAACTTGGCTGACCAAAGAGGACCAAATACATTAAACAAATAAAATGGAGTTGCAGCAACATTTTATCTCCTTGAGAATTGATTCCTCTCGTGAGAGCTCTTCCTCTCCTTTTCCACTTCCGGTCGCTGCTTTTGAATGGCAATCATTTCGTTGTGATACCGTTCCTTCTCTTTTCTGAAGGCATCAACAACAATATGAATCGTGCCTTGGTCTTTTTCATCTTTACTCGAGGAGTAATATTTTGTGCGAGTTCGTTTCGAGGGGTTCTGTCCCCAGTCTGAAGTACATCCTTGTTGTCACCTCCTTCAGGTGTGCTGATCTTGATGAGTGGTTGTGGGGTCTGGACGTCATTGTTACTGGGGAGGAGGGTCGGTTACTATTATTTTTTCTTCCTAAAATCTCCTCAGAAAATTCAAAACTTTACCTCCCTCGGCCCGTTTTATTTTTATTGTCAATGAAAGTTCTGAAATTTCGCTCCAATACCTTCCACTTATTTTCACACTGGGATTTGCACAATAGCCGCTGCTATCATTATCCACAATATTTTTTTTCTTGATGCTCAGTTTTTCCTTTTTTCTTTGATTCTTCTGTAGGTATCTAGAAAACGAAGGGTTTAGGATCTAGACCAGTGCATCAGCTGAGCTTCAACATTGTTTTGCTCGATTCCAGAGGGGCAGGCGGTTGTATGGTCGATTTGTTATTAGTTCATTTGAACTTCACGAAGAGCATTGTACCCGGATATAATAATGTTGTTGATGATTGTTAAAATAAATAACCTTGGAAACTAACTCGTCATATAGCGCCTCTTGCCTCAATATTATTAATTTATTTCAGAATACTTCCTGAAGGACGTGGGTCCCACCAAGCGAATTTCCTATTTTATACACAACAGATGACAATTTAAGCAGCAAAATAGAAGTTGGCATTGCACACTTTTGACATTTTCATGTCTTTGCCGTGGCACACAACCTAAAAATCGTTAGTGACGAAATACCGTGACGAAATAGTGTGACGAAATACCGTTACGTTATATATTTCTGATGATTTTCGCTTACAACCGATTCGTTGCTACGGAACTTTATCTTCGCCAGTTATCATCGTACAAAAATCGTTCACCACTCGTTGGATAGCTCTCGATTTACCTAACCATATTACGTTAACCACTGCGGAGTGCGTGGCCGACAAGCTGCGGTATGAGCGTGATTGTTTAAATAATTGTTTACACACAGGTGATCATTCTCAATAATTTATATTGTCAACACGAATGCAAGCTTCATATAAGTTTCTGATGATTTCCGCTTACAACCGATTCGTTGCTACGGAACTTTAACTTCTCCGGTTATTATCATATACAAATCGACATAAAATGTCCCTCCTTACATGTGCGTCTGTTTGTACGTTTTATACAACCTGCATTCCGTTGTCGTAAGAAAAATTCGAGACGGGTGATGATGATTCCTCCCTCTTCTTAGATGCCACTCTCTCATCGAATTGGGTTGATAAGAAGGTGAGTCTTCCCATGGGAATATAACTAGGTATCTATATTACATAGAACAGTTAGTTGACTCAATAATGAGTTGTATTACTACAAATCTACTGTGTTCTTCACCCTAACCTGTATGGAATTGCTAGCATGTGTCGTGTTACAGCCGTCCAATACCCCTAACAACACAGGTGTACGCTGACCAATTATCCTCTTTTACAGCTTGTCAAGACGTCACTTCTTGACACCACAATACACCATTTACAATTGGAAAGAGATAGAGCCGCGAGAATGGTTTCCAACCACCAAGCAAAGATTATACATACGTGCCAAATTCTTACAGAAGAACGACGCGCTCAAGCACAATGGAGGGAGGCTCAGCGCTCTAATGAAGATCTATTGGCCAAATTCAAATCCACTCTTCAATCTTAGCCGACATTTCATTTAAACAATAATACAACGTTTATTACATTAATCGAAGAACTGAGTCTAATTACCAATTCTTTTATGATCAACACTACAACTTAGATTGCGACTTTATAATTAGGTACCTACCTAATTTGGTAGGTGAGAAGGAAGGAGGGGAAAGACATGAAAATGTCCCAATGCGTTGCAGACTCGTATGCAAGCGTTTATCAACGACTGTTTCGTTATGTCTTTACTCTGTTTCTGATTTTTGTTACTAAATCGTGGACAACCCAGTAACAATACTCATTCACTCCGGCACCCCGTTCGTATACAGTGCCCCAGCGAATCCTTTCCCGGAACGCTACTTGTCCAGTTTTTCAGGATACTATGAAATAGGTAAAGTTAAGCTTGGACGATCTATTCGAGCAATTCACAGTTCCCAAGAACCTTTAATTTGCCACAAATTACGCCTCACATGACGAGTGGCAGTTTCGGTTTAAAATAGCTATGTCTACCCAGGTATCCTACATGTATCGTAATAGTATCACGAAGTTAATATTCCTTTAGTTTTGGTTTATTATTCTGTGAATAATACACCTATGTATTCGCTCAGCAAAATTTTTGTATAACACCCCCTCAAAATTTTTTCTTTTCCGTTTCAAGGTGCGTAGATTCCAAAAACGCTGCAAAGTCCTTGTCACATGAGTTTATTATTTCCGGAGTGCCTACAAGTATTAGGATTCTTTCAATCAATGCATGTCTGTGTATATTGGTTTGTTCCATGAAAAGCCACCCTACATACTTGAAATGGTTAGTTCTCACTTGTTGGCATAATTATTCGTTGTGTAGTCCAATTTGAAATCTGCGACTCTCGAAATTTCGAAAGTTATTCATTCTGTCCGTCACCGCACAATAAAATAAATATAAATCACGATACTTCGGAGAAATACGATTTCAAATCAATAAAATAAATATTTACTGTCTACGACTCGTTTTTTTCTCACCATCAAATACGTGAAATAAGACATCGCAATTTAAAACCCTTGAAAAGTATCAACCTATAATTATTTGATCGTTACAATAACTAAGTGCTGTAGGTAGTAATACATGAAACGAATATGGGTGGTTCTCTATTTTGGTGTCACTTTTTTGGTCCGGAGCTCACCAAGAATCTAAAATACATTACATCCGTTCTTTTCGTACTTTACCGTCTTCAAACTTTTCCTTCGAAATGATTCCTTTCCTTGTACCTGAGAATTTAATTTCAAATGACGGATTCTCAGTCCCTCGCCGTGTTCCATGATCGGAGTCAAATTTACGATTCTGAAATTTTTCTGGGCAGAATCAATTAAAATACCAAACGTCTGGTTGGTAGGTCCATTTAAAAGTCTTTCATAATACTAATCGTGAAATTAATGATGACTTGACGTATATAAAATATATTATAGTTGTGCCATTGGTTTCACCTCATGCCCTCATATTTTTTTTAGATGGGTATATAATCGGAAAAAAATAAAAAAATATGTAAAATAAAATAAACACAAAGGTTTATTATTTTGTATAGATCACTGTTCTGTATATGAGAATTGTTTGGTGTTTCCCAGAAAAATAAATGAACGAGACACTTCTTGTACTTGTAAGGTACACGAAAACATTGACCTTCTAATCACCGCTCCCATAAATAAAATTTATTGGATGTCTAAAATACCAAAGACGTCTTGGCTGCTCTTTGCTGTGACACTACAAGTATTTCCTGCCTTCAAAGGAAGTGTACAGCTTGTAGAGATCAGTTTGAAGAAGGCTTCGAATTTTCGACTCGGCGATCGCGGAGCTCCATTTTCGACTTTTCGGGAGCATGAGATGTTGAGATAAATCAAGAGCTTTCCGACAGGTGGTGAACGATCTTCTAGGGATTAAACCTAACGGCGTTACATTTCCCTTGCTACGGATTTGCTGAAGGTACGTGAAAAACATCACACAAATTCGCACTACCTACTTTCGGGATCGTTTTCTGGCAAATATCCTTTGGTAGGTCATACCTAAACATGTTCCATCTTGATTCGCGCTACTTTCGGGTCGGTTTCTGGGGCCCTTTTCTGGAAATTAGGTGGTAGCTAAAACGTGCTCCAAAGGAAAATATTGGAATTAGTTGAAACACCAACCACCTTTCAACTTGAAACACCAACCTACCTGCAACAGTGCATACCTTCCTTAGGTGTGGCTAATCCTAAGGTATGCGCTGCAAATGACAGTTTGCAGTTACCTACTGATGTAGGTATTTTTATTCTGTTAGACGAATGATGGTAATTTTTTCGTTACATACCTTGCGTCAGGATCACTAGTCCCATCATCGATGGCTGTGTCTTCCGACGGTGTGTTTTCTGACCTCATCGACATCACCAAAATCGAGGAATTGATGTAATCCTAGAATAATCCAAAAGATAATAAATTACTAGCTGAAGATGTTAACATTGATGAATCAAGGATAAGAATCGTCTGGATTACCTATAAATCGCCCGTAACGTGTATATCTGCATAGGTTCTTTGTCTTAGGCGAGTAGGATGCTAAGGATAAGAATAATCAAGGATAAGAATCGTCTGGATTACCTATAAATCGCCCGTAATGTGTAGATCTGCATAGGTTCTTTCTCTTAGGTAAGTAGGATGCTCTAACTAAATAAAACGTTTTTCATTCGTTATGCAAAAAAATGTTCTTACCTTTCATTCCTTCTAAATCGCAAGAAGCACGGAAAATCAACAGGTCAGTAATAAAGTGAGTGAGTAATCAAGCACGGCAAATAATTAGCACAAAATCTTCTGTGGAATGAGAAAAGAAATGGTGGAAAGAAAAATGGTGCGGGGAGCGCCTGATACGTGGTACTTGAGGTACAAGCGGAAGGTTAGCTTCAGGTTATCCGTTCGGAATCATCAGCGCGCGTTCGGACAGACGCAGTTCTGAACTCAATCCTGGACGGTTCTATCCCCTCTTTTTCAGAACGCAGTTCCGTCCTGGACTGGTCCAAGACTGTCTATCCCAACACACCTTCTTGTTTCGAGGGTTTTGCCATGGTTTTGTTCACAAACTCCAGAGACCGTTCATCCATTCTTGAGGAGATACCTGATGGTGGGAGGTGCTCGTGTCGGGTCACGAACGTCTCTTCGGATGGAGGGTGGCTGACTGCAAGGTGGGGATAGCGGTTGACTTACACTTCCCTTTTGGTTTATTATTTTCAATAATAAACCTTTGGAATCAACCATGATTGTTTCCTGGAGCGTTGTCCGCCATTCGACTGGTGGCTTCACTGCTGGAATTGCGGCGGACCCCCCCCCGAAAACTGTTAGCTGGGAAAGCTGGTTCACCGGTGCAAAATGTGACCAAAATAAGCAATTTTCCGGCGCTCAATTCCCGCCAACAGCTGTCTGCCTCTGCCCATCATTCGCAACACCTCCTCATTCAGTGTGAGAGAAATCCAAGAAATCCGAAGCATCTGACGGTAGCACATCATTTTGAATACGCCCAACTTGTTAGTGGTCTCAACTTCCATACAACAAGACGGGCTAGATGCAGAATTTCAACACACGCATTCGAGTATGGATGAACAGAGATCTCTTGACCGAAACGGACATCCAGGTGGTCTCTCTCTTTGAATAACTCAACTAGTAATTTTAGTAGGTACGAGTTGATTGTTCAATGAACGCCTTTGACCGCTCGAACACTGGTGACCTTTGGAATTTTGTGTATGTTGAGAGAACAATGTCAACTCGCACGAAAGGTGGTGTATGATGAAGTTATGACCCACAAAATAATTTTTTCTATAACAGAAGGTAGCGTCACTGCGTTTGTGACGTAATGCTCTCGTCACCTGACAGAGGACGAATTCCCCGATTTACCAAAAATAAAGTTCAGTATTGTCGTCGAAGCTCTAATTATTTCTATGAAACCCTGTCTCATTACAGTTTCCCCCATGAAATGTATGTTTACTGCAATAATTCGCCTTGAAATTTGATACAGTTCTTCTTTTCCAGGTATGAAGAATGGCGTTGGTCAGCATTACATAAGTAATGTCGGAACTCCGAGTATGTGCGACAGGTGAGAGCACTAATCCTCAAACATTATAAGGGCCGGTTTCACCAACGCAGCTTAAACCTGGTATCAATAAATCCTGGATTCAAATTTGATCTGTGGTTCAGAGCTTCGACAGTTTCACCAACGTTTTTGATCCGCGGTTTAGCCGAACTTGGGTTTAAGCCGATATTGTTGAGTTTGCATCAGCATTGCTATCCCCAGAAACACAAATCCCGTATTACAGATGACATGGAGGAGAGATGCTCATCCATGAGTTGTGGATCTGTGATATTTCTTCTATGGATACTTAAATTTTGTCCGCCATCCTCTGTTGTGGAGACATTAAACTGCATAATAGTAGCCAGGTGCGGAAGTTTCGCGATTTTTTCTCACTTATGCCTCTGTCATTCTCATTCTGAGAACTTCTGCTCGACTCCACTCTGTCATTACTACAAAAGACCATCTTACATCGTTCGAGACAGCTCTTGTAATAAATTATAGATAGCCTACCTAGGCTCTTCTATAAAAGGTATCTACTTTTTTACAATAATTCGCTGTATGCAGAAGAAGTTATACATGTACTTATTAGCGCAGTCTGCGAGAACCTACCACGTACAATGAAGGTTTGTTTACCTACTAAATAAATAATGATGGGTCCGACGTTGTTGCCTACCTGGTTTGGTGTAAAATTATATTTATTACACATTTTTGGTTGCACTCACATTTCTGTTTCGAGAACTAGAAGGCTTTCTCTTGCATCGAGCACTAAGCTCATCCCTTCCTTTGGAAGGCGGAACCTCGCGAAAAAATCGCCGTCATCCCACTTGTGGAAATGCTCGACCCTTTCGCGAATTATCGCCGTCTGGGCGCGGCCACTTCATGAAGTTCATTGAAATATTCATCCAAGGATGACTCAAACACTTCAATGTAACGATTCATCGCACTAAATGTTGATGCAAGTTGAGAAGTATGAAAAACACTGATAAAATAGATTTCAAAATGGCGATGGCCTGGAAGAGAATCGGAGATCAACCGTAGATCAGAGGTTTAAACCACCTGAAACGAGGTATTAACTTAATGCGCCGTTGCCGCGACTTATTCCTAGATTAGGCGTTCGTGAAACTGTCTTTTCTCAGAATCGATGGCTTAAACCTCAGCCGGGATTGAACTCTGGATAATCCGCGTTGGTGAAACCGGCCCTAACAGTAATATACTTGACGTAATTTAGTGAGTTGATATTGACGTTTAGCGTACCAAAAAGAGCTGCGCTGGGGTTTAGTTAGCAAAAACTATAGGTATACATTATAACTTATTTGAGGTTTGGGAGCAGTGATGTTTTTATTCAACAGATTGTCGTTGGCATTGACTACACCTAGTTCATACCCCAGCAAGATTTATCCTCACATTTAGCAGAGTAAATCAAACTTTTCGAAAGAGCACGGTATTTTGGCGGCAAGCCTAGAAAAGAAAGATCGATCAATACCTACCAACCGCCAACTTTATGAGCAGAGAAAAATGACTTCAGCCTGTCAAGATCATCACAAGTTTGGAAAGGCCTGCCATAATATTTCAAAATGGTCCACTCAAACTCAGCTACAACTCGTAACGACGACCCGCTGTTGTGAAGAAGGTTTTTGTTGTTCCGAAAATAAGGATGATTTCGAACAATACTTTCTCGAAGTATTCAACACCCATAGATCGCACGCGCGCGCGCTCGTGTGTGTTTAAATCATGTACAAGATTCCGATCAATAACAATGTGAAACATTTCCGGTTTTGAGGCTCAATTTCTATTCACCCAAGGAAGCTCCTATCGAGAAATCTGTGTGGACATTGGTCCACCTGAATAATTATTAGGTGAATAAGTAGGTATCAAGAATAATAAACCAATAGGTTAAAAATAGGTTAAAAATCGCCGTTTAAAAAAACATTTAGACCTTTTTTTGCTCAAAAACTTTAAGAAACATGATGACATTTTTATTAACTACTCTGCTTATACTCGTAGTCTTACATGCATTTAATCAATATTTTTCAAAAAAATTTCTGAAAAGAGTTTTGAGTTTTTACTATTCTTTTCCAACCGGAAGGGTAAAGTAGCAAAGTATTAATCACCCTGAAACAAATTTTTCAGAATACACCCTGTTTATTGTCAAAAGTTTTCATGATCTTTATGAAATTATTTCATCAAATTTGAACGGGCTTTTTGAAGGAGAGTCAAAAACAGAGAGAAAAACCTGAGTTTTTTACTTCCCTTAATTACGGACTTTCCTAATCCGTATTATGATAGTATAGTTGATATCACCATGAGTCAAATTTTAGGGAACTGACAACACATTAGTGTTCACCTAATCTGATGCCAAATGTCTGTATGTGTGAATTGTGTGTATAATTTGGTAGGTATCCCACTTAGGCATATATTCCACGGATTAATCTTGCTGTAGCCACTCACATGAATTTAACGAAATTGTTCGAGCCACAGGCACACACATCCACTTATGAGGATGGAGGCAGGAAATTTTGTCGCAGTGGTTGCCTGTTTTTCGTGATCCAGTCAAATATATGTAACTAGCGAAGATGTGATATGATTGTTAAGAGCCACAAATATCAACCAATTCAATGTTGAACTTAACAACAGCATAGATGGAAGTAGGTATCAACCCTCGTACTTACATTACCAAAGAATATTGATGACCCACATAAAAATATCTACGTACAATAATATCGACACTACTTGATGAAACCTTCTTTCCTATTGTAGAAAGTTTCTGCAAATTGAATGGTTTTTTTTTTAATCCAAAATGTAGACCGTAGAGTTATTGGGCTCACTGGTGAATCCATGAAGTTTGATTGTGGGCCACATAATTGCAGTTGAGCAAAATATTTTTGTTGGACCTCAATTTTATTTTATTTTTTTATTTTTTTAATGTGTGATTCGAATCAGCTGTGCCATACCGTGATACCGTTGAATTCACTCAACTTCGTTGTCTACGTTTTCAATTCAAACTGTGAACGTGCAGTGCTCCGATTGGTTTCAAAACATCCCAAAGATCAGAATCCGTTTAGATTCCAGAAAAGTATACTGACCCTCCTATTGAACGTTTCGGTGTTTTGAAAATGTCAAACCTTATTTCCTTTCAAGTTAACGTGTAGCACTTTGAAATATTCTAGATCATAGGATCGCATGCCGAATTGCAAACTCCTACTTCAACGTCAAATGGAGGTATCTTTTTACGCACGTAGAAAAGCCCTAGGATTATCTCTTCAGATTAGGCCTCTTCAGACCTAGGTATGAGGATAATTCTCTCACGACGTGTCACAGTTTTTACTGTTAGTATAGTTTACTAGTTATTTTAGTATAGTATAGCAATGGTTGTACGAAAAATCAACACCGAATAGGCCAGGTGGTCGAGTTCCCGCGGGGTGGTGGGGGGGGGGGGGGTGGGGGGGGGGGGGTAAACACCGTTCTTGTTCTGTCATGTGAACAATTTTGGTCGCTTTCGAGGTTTTTGGTTTTTGGTTTTCTAGGGGTCAACTAGGTTAGTTGACTGACCCCTAGTTACTCTTTCGTCCACCGCACGGCCATGTGCTGTTCGGGAATATGTTTAAGCCACACAATTTAATAAGACGTTACTCTTCAAGGGTACGAACCATAGTTGTAAACCTTCTATCACCTGAATATGTGTAAAGAAAGTGGTTTTTCATTTCCGGATTGAAGTTTCTCCCGACCTCAAAGATCCTAGTTGCTTCGTAGAACTGAAATCGAACGTTCTGTACGTCTTTTGAGTATCTCAAGAAATTTCGTGGTTTTGCTTATTCAGAAATAAGGATAAATTAACTAAAAAATAACCTCCCCTCCTCCTTTCTCCAACCTAGAGAAGTTATTTCATTTGCATACTTCAGAATTTCAGTGGTGAAAGATTCTTTTTACTTGAGCTGGCCCTCAGATCCCTTTAGAGCGGCAGCTTCACGCGATATCACAAAAGGTTTTTTTTCCTTCGCTCGCAACTCTTTTTTATTCTTTTTTTTCTATCGGAGTATGCTTCTCTCCGTGTTGAAGCAATACGCGAGAAATCAACCGCAAAATATCCGGCGCCATATGAAAATCTCGCGATCCTCTCGCCTAGTGGTTCACACGCCTTGCCCTCGCACCCGTCACTCCACCACATCTCACGCTATATATATATATATATATATATATATATATATATATATATATATATATATATATATATATATATATATATATATATATATATATATATATATGTGTGTGTGTTTTCGGGACAAATTTAAGACTTTTCCCCATTGACGAACGGCCCGAAATCCCCTCAAATCGTTAATAACAAATGGGACACCCGAAGGTTGATCTTTATTGGATTCAGCGCACCAACACACTTTTGTTTCATTCAGCCAACCTGTTGTGTGCTAAGTCTAAGTTACTAAGAAAATTCGCTCATAAGGTCATGCAGCGTGAATGATACATTTACCGCATGTTCGTGGCATCCCTGAAACACGGAAATAGGGCTGTTTCGTAAGTTGTATTGTCTTTAACCTTTGGGGGCCGTTAATTAACAAATTATAATTTTTTAACTCTTGCCTAACTTCCCGCGGTCTTTCTCTTTTACCTGTAGCTAAAGTGAGATTATAAACATATATTTAAAAAAAGCTGCGAAGTCCTTTTAACATGGGTTTATTATTCTATTGGACATACCTACAGAGAGTTGGGCTGTTCTTTTATGGTTTCAATAATCAGAATTTATGAGCTCAATAATTGAAATAGCTATTTTTTATGATTTCCACCAATTTTGGCCCCCAAAAACACGAATTACTGTCCTTTTTTTAATTCATATTCCATTTAATTGTCTAGACTCGCCTGCAGATACTACATCTAGTGTTACTATATAAATTTATGGTGATTTCAGACAATTTCCTAGGTTTTTGACCCATAAAAAACTAATAGTGGGAGCTGGAATATTCGGAGCTTAACCTTAGTTACAACCTCAATTCTTCATTCTTTGGTCAAAATCAACTTCATATTCGGTCTTCTCGCCCAAAAAAAGATGGAAAACGATACATCACAAGCTCATGTTCACTAAAACCTCAAAAAAACCTCGAAAACCCCTATTTTTACGCCCATTTTTCTTCCATAACACCCCTGGGTGTATTCCGATCGGGCAGCTGAGCTTTGGAGCACAACGAGGACCCAAATGTGTTCCCAAATCGAGAACCAAACTGTGTACGGAAAAACTAAAACTTTATACCAAAATTTAACGTAAATTTAAGGTTGAAACTTCGTTAGAACCTCAATTTTCCACTCTTTGGTCAAAATCGACTTCATGTTCGGTCTTCTCGCCCTGAAAAACATGGAAAACGATACCTCACAAGCTCATGTATTAAAACACCAGAAAACTCTATTTTTACACTCCCATAAAACCTTTGGAAATATTCCGATCAGGCTGGAAAGTTTCGGGACACAACTAGGGCCCAAAATGGAGGTTGTGTGCGAAAGGACGAATTTTTTAGACCGAAAATAAAGCGGATATGGATGATACGGCGTACGGCGGACGGACATAGCATTTTTGGAATCTACGCACCTTGAAACGAAAAATAAAAAATTTTGAGGGGTTGTTATAAAACATTTTTGATGAGTTGTTATAAAACATAGGTGTATTATTCACGGAATAATAAACCAATACTCTGCTTCACGGAAAACCATTGAATCATGGATATGTTTTTGGGCTTAGACTACTCTTGGCTCACTCAAATTTCAAATCAGCTGATTTGGGAGCTCGAAATTCCACAGTTGATTTGGGAGCGCAATTTTCCACTCAGTGGGAGCTCAACTAGTAGGCCTTCAGAGCTTATAATCAAGGAGCTACTTGCACGCTTTTGTACGATTTTTTGTAGGTAGTTGAATGAAATCTACTTCCCCTCGCTCCTTCTCATTATTCCACGGTATTGAGGAGGGTAAACAAAAATGCCATATTTATGATTTGTTTTGTCAAATATATGGCAGGGAAGACGGATTTAGACAGGGCGAAGTTTGAGATTGAGAGCTTTCCATTGAGCGATGAACAATTTTCGGGGGATGGAAACCGTGGAAGCGTTAGTTAAGAACATAGTTATGAAGTGGTTGTACGCGTAAACCATCGTCAATGTGTCATCACGAAAAATCTGTGAAGCGAAATTCGGTCTGACCTACAGGAGAAAAGCATGTCCATGTATTGAGTGAGATAGAGAGGGACAGAGAGAGCGGCTATCAAGTGATAACATACACATCCCTCGTGGACCATTCCATTCACAATCAAACTTGAACTCAGTCCTACCGACCGAAACCAACGAGAACTTCGTATGAGTAGGGAATTCTGATCCGACCTGAATTCGCGCCGGGTGGCAAGAGTAACCCGTTCTACGGCCCTAAAGGGCAACCAATTGGAAAATAATGAACCGTTGAGTAACATTTTACAGCCTTTGCAAATCCCGGGGGAAACCATGCGTTAACTCACAGTATTTTTTATAGGATTTGGAACCAAAATTCCTCAACGTGTTCTAATGGTTTTCTCTTAACACTAACCTACCTGGAGAGAAAAGTTCGCTATCTGATTTGATTCTCTGTGTCCCAGATGAATGAGAATGATTAAATCTCTACCCAATTTTCGTAGAAGCCCTTTCACTACACTTCCATCGCTGACTGGAAGGACCATCTGCCTTTTTTTGGATGAATTCAAAACCCTCTCCAGGTTGTACATACAACCATATTTCTCATCGAGTGGGTATACCTCCGAGGCTTCCATGTGAGTCGTGATAACTCCCTCAGACTGAGGCAAAACGGTGAAAGAAGGATGAACTCGAGTTGAAAAAAAAAATTTCAGAGAGTAATGTAATAAAGTTGAGAGATAGAGAACTGTTGTTTGTAAACCGTTTTGTAGCTTCTTGTGGTGGTTTGAGAGGGGGATGGGGGGGGAGCAGGCAAGTGACAAGAAGATAGCTTAATCTCCTAAGGAGGACGGGAAAACGCACCTAAAAACGGATCTTTCCCGTTGTTAAGATAGCAGTCCCGCAAACTTACCATTGCTTCAAACCCGCGACATTCTCTGTTTTATGTTTTGCGATGATAAATGTGAAAACCGACGCTGAACTTGTAATGTGGTTACGGGAGAGTAAACGCCTGGGTGAGTGGTGGGTTGGGGGCTCTCTCGTCAAATGCAAGCCGTATCCCGCCAAAAACCTGGTTGCCGCCTGCCAGCCCCCCCCCCCCCCCCCCCCCGCAGACATTTCCCCTAACAACTTTCCTCATTAAAACTTTTCACCAATGCAAATATTAGTTTGTGTAATTTTTCTACTCACATCTAATTATTCTTCGCTTTAAACTTTGCAATGTAACGTTTTTGCGCGAAATCCTAAACATTTTCCTTTTGCGGTTTTTGAACGTTTAGATTATTACACGACGGGAGGGAAATGTAAATGGCTTCATCTTTTTGCTGTTTCTTAATGAGTGTTTCATTCAATATTTGACTTGAAACTCATCGTATTCCAATACTTTCAAATTATGGTCCGAATCTTTAATTGAGATTGAGGCACAATCAAAGTTGAGCTGGAGTTTGCCTCCATTTATTTAGATTCTTCTTTTTTCTTGTTTAATCTATTTCCTCAGCAGCAGGCAATAAGAAGGATTAAGCGAGAGCTTATCGAGGCCGGAGACTTACTTAATGCAAACTTTTCTTTTTATCCACCCACTCTCCTTTGTCACCCAGGGCAATGTTCGAGCGATAAATTCACGAAGAATCTTGGCTCCAATTGCAGCGGTTGGTAAATACCTATAGTTGATGGAAAATATTTCAAATCATTCTCGAAAAAGAAATATTTTCTATGTTAACAAACGTGTAATGGACTCCCAATGCAGGTAAACTGCTTTTGAATGAAGTCTTATTCCGTTACTATCAGCTTTCCAACTCCAAAACCTGGAAGCGAACCGTTTAAGATCCATTAAAAACGTCAGTAGGATAATAAGTAAATTGAAATTGCGTAAAGGCTGCTCATAAATTGGCGTAAAAAACAAAAATTATCGAGTGCTGTCATCCCCTGCAGGAAGGCCTCGACCCATAGATATGTTGGGTTCATGTTGGGTTGGAAGCCATGATTATCGGAATGGGATTCTATTTTTCGTTTATCGAAGACCTCAATGTCTATCTGAATAGAGGAAATCGGGTGTGAATTTCAGTCAGTTGAGTAAACAGGAAGTTACCATATCCGCGATCGATACGACCAACAAGTGCATTTGCTGTGGAAAACTCTGTCACTGATAATTGACATTCATATCGTCTAGGGAATAATTCGTGTGATCTCTCCAAATCTAATCGAAACAGGAAGAACAGAAATGAAGTACAGTGTCGGAATGGTTCGAAACCAAATTCTTTCTGAAAGGTATAGGTCGGCAGGAGGTAATTTTGGTTTTGGAGCGATTCAGCTATGATCACTTTTGGCCTGTTCAAAATCGAGGCTTGGGCATCGTTTTAAGATCTTGGTCATAATAATAACGTACACACCGTTACAAAACCCACTGACATGTACTCAAATTAACGCATACACACTCACGTATTGTATTCGGTAGTGCTGTTGTATTTGTTCATAAATTTGGTTTTGAATGAATGGCTCTCAAGCTGTCTTATTGTCCCTCGCCCCACAGTGATTCATTCAGTGAGTCATTATAAAATTTCTCGCTGATTCGGAATATACCCTACGTTGACATAGGTACAAAAACGCTGCAAAGTCCTTGTCACATGGGTTTATTATTCTATAGGAGCCTACAGAAATTTTGGCTGTTCATTTATTGTTTCTTTCATGCGTGATAAACGAAATAGCTATTTCTGATGGTTTCCATCAATTTTGTTTTTTTCAAATTATCTTTGATAGTTGGTGGTGCCATTTAATCGTCTTGATCCACGTGTTGACACTTTTTCCAGTGTTATTATACAAATTGATGGTGATTTCAGACGATTTCCCAGGTTTTTCACTCATAAAAAATCAATTTTGGGAGCTGAACATTTGGTAGAACTCAATTTTCCACTCTTTGGTCAAAATCGACTTCATATTCGGTCTTCTCGTCCCCAAAAACATGGAAAACGATACCTCAAAAGCTCATGTTACTAACATGTTACTAAAGCACAAAAAGTACCTATTTTTACACACATTTTCACTCATAACACCGCTGGGTATATTCCGATCGGGCTGCAAAGTTTCGGGACACAACTAGGGCCCAAGTGGAGCATTTGTGCGAAAGAACGAATTTTTTAGACCGAAAATGAAGCCGGTACACGTGATACGGCGTACGGCGTACGGCGGACGGACATTGCATTTTTGGAATCTACGCACCTTGAAACGGAAAAGGAAGAATTTTGAGGTGGTGTTATAAAAATGATTTGCTAAGCAAATACATAGGTGTATTATTCACAGAATAATAAACCAAAAAAAAGAACTTGTTACCATGTTCCTTGAAATCTACGATTTTAGCAAATTTTTCATGAAATTGTGGTATCGCAATGGGTGCAGCTCTTAATTCCCATACGTAGGTACGTGGAAAAAACGCTGCAAAGTCCTTGTCACATGGGTTTATTATTCTATTGGACTACCTACAGAAATGTTGGCTGTTAATTTATTGTTTATTCCATGGGAAATAATTGAAATAGCTATTTTTGATGGTTTCCACCATTTTTGGCCTCTAAAACACAAATTAGGTACGCTACTTTTTTTTCAATTTATCTTTGATCATTGGTGGTGCCATTTAATCGTCTTGATCTACGTGTTGATACTACTTCCAGTGTTATTATACAAATTGATGGTGATTTCAGACGATTTCCCAGGGTTTTGACTCATAAAAAATCGATTTAGGGAGCTGAACATTTGGTCGAACTCAATTTTCCACTCTTTGGTCAAAATCGACTTCATATTCGGTCTTCTCGTTCCCAAGAACATGGAAAACCATACCTCAAAAGCTCATGTTACTAACATATTACTAAAACCCAAAAAGTACCTATTTTTGTACACATTTTCACCCATAACACCCCTGGGTATATTCCGATCGGGCTGCAAAGTTTCGGGACGCAGCTAGGGCCCAAATTGAGCATGTGTGCGAAAGAACGAATTTTTTGGACCGAAAATGAAGCCTGTACACGTGATACGGCGTACGGCGGACGGTGGACGGCGGACGGACATCGCATTTTTGGAATTAACGCACTTCGAAACGTAAAAGAAAAAATTTTGAGGGGGTTTTATAAAAATTTTTTGCTAAGCGATTACATAGGAAAACAACGGACGCACCCCCGTAGATTGGCACTAAAAGACAGTTCACGGAATCACCCTCAGAAGTGGTGCATCCGTAAATATTATGCGGTCACGGATGCACTGTATAAATTTATCCGTAACCTCTGTATTGTTGAAGGATCGTCAACGGAAACACCCATGGTTTCCGTGGTGTACTATTTAGGCAAAATCAACGGATGGTCATTTTCACGGAAGCGCCCCGAAAATCCCCGTAAAAGTGTAGCGATTTCCGTGTTAATCCTTCAACGTTCCGTCGCACGCCGGTGGTTGTACCGTGACTTTGTACGGATCGTCATAGCCCCACCCTTGGACAATCCCGTAACACTCCTTCGCCATCCCCGTAGCCCATCCATGATTTTCCCGTGAGCTCTCCCTAGATTTTCTCCAACCCACCTTTGACTGTCCATGCCCTTCCTTCACACCTTCACTGACTCAGCGTTGATTCTTCCGTGGAGCATCACTAACGTTCCATTGATTGTCCTTGAAGTTTCGGTAACCTATGGGACTCCCGTAACTATCCGTGGACTCTCCCTAGATGTACTGTAGCCCACCCTTCACTGGCGGTGCCCTTCCTTCATACCTTAAAGGCCGAATTCATAGTCCTAACTTAAGTAAAAATAATACTTTACTTCTGAAAGTAAAATAATTTCTTAAGGAAATGCTTTATCTGATTTTGTTTTCATAGACATTACTCTGTGAAGTAAAGAAAAATCTTTACTCAAGTCAAAATTATTGTAGTATCACAGAATTGCATTTTCATAAAAATGCGCGGGATTCAATAATTCAGTCATTAATTATTTGTAGTTATTCACGAAGCGTAAGGTAAACTTGTGTAATAAACCGTTGTGTAATAATTTACCAGTATAGATCTGCGTAGATCACCGTTTCCTGTGGTCAGTACCTACCCTTGTGCCCCCCCCCCCCCCCCACCCACCACAGGAAAGCCCTAAATTGAGTATTGGAGCCAGCCCGGGAATTACATTTCATAAAAATGCGTGGGCTTAAATAATTCGATCATTAATTATTTGTTGTTATTCGTGAAGCATAACGTTTGTTCAAGTTCCAAAAGTACCTACCAACAAAATCAAAAGATCCACCATTTTTCGAATGAAATAACATCACAGAACAGCCAACTCGACTTGATTATAATCAGGTGATCCCTAGCAATGATATCTGGGCCGGATTTATACCGTTTCATCACGATCATGGTGACGAAGGTTTTCGGTTTCATTGACGAGCGGCTGGTCATGCAATGCTCAGGGTGGTCTCAAAAAATGCTTTGGTTCAACATCAATTTAAAACGTAAAAAAACCATACCCTTCTATTGAAACTTTTCTAACTACGGCGTTCTGAAAATTTCAACTCCTATTTTGAACCCCTTAGAGATGACTGACAGTAACGCCGAGCTTCGAGGACCAACTAGAGCCCAAACGGGACCTACAAACCAAATTTCATTAATTTTGGTTCGTGGTAACTAAGGAAAGGGCGAAGTACGGCGTACGGACAGTAATTTCTTATTGCATTTTTGGATTCTACGTACCTTGAAATTGAAACCTGGTTGAACGTACCTGAAATTGATAAAATGTTGAGGGTGGTGGGAGGGGGTGGGGAGGGGGGGTTAAAACTGGTTTTTTTTTTCATGCAGGATTCTAATGGTTCATTATCGAAAATAATAAACTAAAAAGAGGTGTTTTCTGCAAAGGTCGGGTAGTTCTGGATTGTTGATATTATGCTCCGCGGCGCAGCCATCTTGAGAAAATCGTCGATTTTCGGTAACTGTTTCGGTTTTTGGCCTATAAACTCCTTTCGACGCATTATTTCGCTCTTTGGCTCCGTATACAAAGTAGCAGAGTATTTGGTAACCCATCGTATCAAAATAAAAAACCCGGAATACTTGGGAAAACAAACGAAAATGCCGACACTGAAAAGATGACAGAAATGAAAAGAGAACAGTGCAAACTATCAATAAGGAAATGCTCACGGTACCTTTCGACGTACCTCGGTTTTTTCTAGGTACTTATTTTGGCTCGAAAGTAAAGATTTTACTTTACTTATTTTCTATGAAATAGGAATAAAGGAAATGCTTAAGGACGGCTTAAGCATTTGCATTTATCACTGACTATGAATAGCCCAAGTGGCCATTGCTTCCTTATTTGTACAGTTAGGCATTTACTTTTAATAAACGCTGCAAAGTCCTTGTCACATGGGTTTATTATTCTATTGGAGTTCTAGAGATTCTTGTTGGCTGTTAAATTTATTGTTTTCTTTCATGTGGAATGATTGAAATAGCTATTTATGATGATTTCCACACAATTTTGGCCCCCAAAACATGAAATAGGTACGCTTTTTTGCCAGATCATCTTTGATCATTGGTAGTGCCATTTAATGGTCTTGATTCACATGTTTACACATTTTCTAATGTTATTATACACTTTGATGGTGATTTCAGACAGTTTTCCAGGTTTTTGACTCATAAAAAAACCATTTTGGGAGCTGAACCTTTAGTAAAACCTCAATTTCCGCGTCTTTGGTCAAAATCGACTTCATATTCGGTCTTCTCGTCCCCAAAAACATGGAAAAGGATACCTCAAAACTTCATGTTACCAACATGTTGCTAAAACGCAAAAAGTACCTATTTTTATACACATTTTTCACTCATAACACCCCTGGGTATATTCCGATCGGGCTGACAAGTTTCGGGACACAACTAGGCCCAAATGGAGCATGTGTGCGAAAGAACGATTTTTTTAGACCGAAAATGAAGCCTGTACACGTGATACGGCGGACGGCGTACGGCGTACGGCGGACGGACATTGCAATTTTGGAATCTACGTACCTTGAAACGGAAAAGAAAAAATTTTGAGGGGGTGTTATTAAAAATTTTTGCATGAGCGAATACATAGGTGTATTATTCACAGAATAATAAACCAAAAGTGAGGACTATGAATACCCGCCCTAAGTGACTTACCGGTGATTCTTCCGTGGATTTTCTGTAGCCCACCCTTCACTATCTTCCGTGCCCTTCCTTCAATGATCCGTGATTACTCCGTAACAGATTTGACTGATGGCGGATGGTTAACGGACAGGCTAAGGAAGCACAACCCTCCATTGCCTTTCCGTTGAGGATGCCCCCATAGAAACATACGAGCCCTTTATGAACGAGCAGTGGAGAGACGTCTACCACATTCACCTCCCCGTCAACGGGACGTCTCTCCCTCAACGTCCGTAAAGGGTCCGTAACCACCTACCGAGAACCCTTTACGGACGAGCGGCTGATGATGACGGAGAGACGTCCACTGCCTCAAACGGCTCCACTAACCGATCGCCAGAGCGGTTAAAGAAGCACACGTCTCCCCGTCGCCCAGCCTAATTACACCTACCGAGTAGTCGGTGGAGTACTCGGCCCAGCTACTTCGATGGGGCGAGTAGGTGATTACATTTCAGCTGGGCAGAGACGAGACAGCTGCGTCGTGTAGTGTTCCGCCGTCAACATAGCACAGTGAAGGAAAAAGAGAAAAACGCTGCAAATTCCTGCACAAACGGTTTATTTATTTTGTACAGAATACCCTTCCGTTACGGATCACAGCTCTATGTATAGATAACCCGTCTATATAATATAATAATGTACTATGCATATTATGTGAATAACAGACCTTCCGTAGGTTAGTACCTAACCCCGTACTCGTTACTAGGGTACCTACCTAAATCACGAGTTATATGTTGCTAAAACAATACCAGCCGATGACAAACAGTAACTAAAACGCAAAAAGAAACGCAAATGATGAAGTTCTAAAGGAAAATTGTTGATATGGAGTGAAATAGATGCCCCTTCTGCGTACGAGTAGATCGCTGTTTTCTGTGGTCAATACCTATAATGAACCGTTGTGTAATAAATTTCCCATCAATAATAATTCAACGGTTGTTCAAGTTGCAAAAGTACCGATCAACAAAATCCAGCCCCCTTCTTGGTAGATGAACCGTTGTGTAATAATTTACCGTTCTTTAATAATTTACAGTTGTGTAATAATTTGCCGTTGTGCAATAATTTTTCCACTGTGTAATAATTTACCCATCAATAATACTTCTACGTTTGTTCAAGTTTCACAAGTACCTACCAACAAATCCAGTAGTCCACCACTTATCAAATGAAATAATATCGCAGAACAACCAACTCGACTTCATACAGCCATCCTTGATTATAATCAGGTGCTCCACCTGATACGCACAAGCTCCACATACGTTTCAAGGTATGTAGAATCCGAAATGCAATAAAAATATTTCTGTACGCCGTACGCCGTACTGCCACTTTTCTTAGTTACCATGAAACAAAATTGATGAAATTCGGGTTATAGGTTCCGTTCGGGGTCTAGTTGGTCCTCGAAGCTCGACGTTACTGTCAGTCATCTCTATAGGGGTTCAAAATAGGGGATGAAATTTTCAGAACGCCGTAGCTCGAAAACATTCGATTGAAGGGTATGTTTTTTTTTTACGATATTAAATTTTTCTTGAGCTAAACAATTTTTCGAGGCCACCCGGAGCATTGTACGTCCAGCCGTTTGTGTGCACCAAAAAGCTTCGTCAACACGATCGTGAATCAAACGGTATAAATCCGGCCAGATAATCATCACTAGGGAGCACCTGATTATAATCAAGGATGGCTGTATGAAGTTCGAGCTGGTTGTTCTGCGATATTATTTCATTTGATAAGTGGTGGACTATTGGATTTTGTTGGTAGGTACTTGTGAAACTTGAACAAACGTTGAAGGATTATTGATGGGCAAGTTATTACACAAACGGTTCTTTATAGGTAGGTATTGACCACAGAAAACAGTGATCTACGCAGAAAGGGCATCTATTTCAACTCCACATCAATAATTTTCCTTTAGAACTTCATTATTTGCGTTTCTTTTTGCCGTTTTAGTTACTGTTTGTCATCGGCTGCATTATTTTAGCAACATTTAACTCGTGATTTAGGTACGTACCTTGTGACGAGTACGGGGTTAGGTACTAACCTACGGAGGGTCTGCGATTCACATAATATGCATAGTACATAATATAGACGGTTATCTATACAGAGAGCTGTGATCTGTAACGGAAGGGTATTCTGTACAAAATAATAAACCGTTGTGCAGGCATTTGCAGCGTTTTGGTTTATTATTCTGTGAATAATACACCTGTGTGTGTGTTTTTATAACACCCCCTCAAAATTTGTTTTTCCGTTTCAAGGTGCGTAGATTCCAAAAAATCGATTTGGTTTAGAACAAAAGCACTCTCTCGATTCTGTGCGGCTAAATTGGTAGCTGTACGTCCCCTCTCACTCGTCCCTGTCTCCTGACTTCAGATGCTTCCATATCTCGTCAGTTTATTATAATATTTTCTTCTTGATATTACCTACTCGTAGTTGATTGAATGGGTGACCCGTTGTGGCACGTCCAAGTATGACCCACATAGCTATTGGGCCAACCCCTTTCCACTGAAGCAATGAACAGAACAAATTCTGATCCTGATTAGAGGAGAGCAGATCACTTCCGCAACGCTGGCAGGGCAGTCGGACGTAAAGCCCAATCTGGAATTGCTATTCACTTCACTTTACTTGTACTTGACATTCTTATCACTACAAAGCATGAGAGCTGTGTGGCAGTAAAGATTATTATTATTGTAGAATAGTTAACCCATTTCCAGTCATAAACCAATACGCCAGGATTGTTGCCAAGGGTATGTATAATTAATTCTTATACTAGTAAGAACTAGAAGATTGAAAACTGATCTTAATCGATTTAGCAAATGATATCATTTAAGATTATAGTAGGTAAGTCCTCCTACATTTAGCCAACCTCCATACAACATACGCACTGCGAATTTAGAGGAAACAGGTAGATAATGGTCGTGATTCCTCTCACAGCAACCACTCTTTGTAATGTTATAAGATTTTACCAAATAAACACGGAGAACGTTGAGCTAGGCGACGCCGAGGGTTTTTCCCAACCGCCATCGCTCCTCAAGAGGCATAAGGGGCCGGATTGTGGACGGGGGACCGGTGGAAAGTTCCCTATAAAAAACAGCCCTCTGGCCCAGCTCTCCCATTACGACGATTGGACTCACGAGGTGAGACTCCTTTCTTTCCTACCCTTCCTCCGACACTCTGGTCCTTTCCGCGGGTGCTGGTCAAAAGACTCCTTGGGAGCAACTAATATCTGCTGTGGTTCATTCTCGCGGGATATTAGTACTAGGGTCATCCTCTTTAGCGCCTGATGTGGTTGGTGGTTCATGCTCGTGGGGCGCTCAAAAGACTCCTAAGGAGCAACAGTATCTGCTGTGGTTCATGCTCGTGGGATACTGGTAGTAGGTCCCTCTTCCAAAGGACTCCATCGGAGCAACT